>JAPYZK010000094.1:0-74899 GCA_030522785.1 Platygaster equestris
TCGTGATTTTTGAGAATTCCGAAAATTAGGAACTTGAAAATGTTGAAATTCGAAAGTTTCGAAAAATTTTCAAACATTTAAGATGTCTGACATTTTTATGAATAATGAGAATTTTGGGATTATTGAACAATTTTCAAAATATTGAGAAATTTTTAAAGTTCGTGAATTTTGAGAATTCCGAAAATTAGGAACTCGAAAATGTTGAAAATTCCAAGGTTTCGTAAAATTTCCAAACATTTGAGATTTCTGACATTTTTGTAAGTTATGAGAATTTTCGAATTATCGCAAAATTTGCAAAATACTGAGAATTTTTTAAATTTCGTGAATTTTGAGAATTCCGAACATTCCGAAGAACTCGAAAATGTTGAAAATTATAAGATCTCAAAATACTAAGAATTTTCGAAATTCCTAAAAACCACAGAGTTTCAAAATTTTTGAAAAATTCTAAAATTTCTGGAATTTTCGTTTTTAAGAATTTTAAAGTTTCATAGCTTCTCGAAGCTTCAAAAACTTTGGATGTATCAAAGTTTCAAAGATATTGGAAATTTAGAAGTTCTAGAGATTTTGGAAATTCGTAAGTTCTAAAGATTTTGTAATTCGAATACAGTTGAAACAATTTTAAAATAATACAGTAATTATTACGATTAATACGACATGCCAGACTTTAAAAGTTTTCAATCTTTTGACATGTTCGCGGACCACCAAGATTCCGCTGTCCGAGCTATACATAGAGCAACGCTCCATTATACCCGATCGAGCGCATAAATTAATCGCGCACACGCGCGTATAGATATCGGAAAATTGCCGGTCTCCGATAGCTCGCGGTAGCGCGCGCGCTCTGTAATTTTCTCGCCGCTTTTCCCGCGTCCTTTCCCACAAAAACACATTTTTTCGGCCTTCGCGCGGCCGCAAAACATCTCGGGGAAAATCCTCTATCCGACCCAAAACACTATTTTTACACTCGATCCATATTTTTCATTCTACGATTGTTTCGAATTTAACGTCTTACACTTTTCCCGAAATTCACAATTCGAAGTTTTTGCAAGAATTCGGAAAATTTTTAATAATGTATAAAAAACTATTAAATTTCCCAAAAATGATTAAATTACCAAAAAATTGGAAATTGAAATGTTTCGGATTCATAAAATGAAAAAATCTGTAAATTTTTCACCACACAAATTTTCTCATTTTCATAATTACTCCGCGATCGACATTTTCCCAAGTTTGAAGTTTTTGAATAAATTCGAAAATTTTTTAATAATATACAAAAAATTATTAAATTTCCCGAAAATAATTATATAGTTCCTACAAAATTGGAAATTGAAATGTTTCGGATGCATGAAATTCAAAACTATGTAAATTTTCCACTACACACATTTTCTCATTTTCATAATTACTCCGCTATCGACATTTCCCCAAGTTCGAAGTTTTTGCAAAAATTCGAAAAATTTTGAATAATACACAAAATTATTAAATTTCCCGAAAATGATTATAGAATCCCCAAAAAATTGGAAATCAAAATGTTTCGGATTCATGAAATACAAAAGTCTGTAAATTTTCCACCACGCACATTTTCTCATTTTCATAATTACTCCGCGATCGACATTCCCCCAAGTTCGAAGTTTTTGCAAAAATTCGAAAAATTTTGAATAATATACAAAAAATCATTAAATTCCCCGAAAATGATTATAGAATTCCAAACAAATTGGAAATTGAAATGTTTCGGATTCATAAAATTCAAAAATCTGTAAATTTTCCACAACACACATTTTCTCATTTTCATAATTACTCCGCGATCGACATTTCCCCAGGATCACAATAAAACAAAGACAAAATAATAAATCTACTGGTCATTTGCATTTACTCAAAGGGAACGAAAACAGGATCGCTGAATGACTAACGCGCGGTTACGAAAGTCGGAATTGCCAGTTGCTACTTGAAGAACAAGCGTAATTTCCGAGCTCGCGATTTCTATGCCCAGGTGAAAAATTGCCACGTCGCTCGGAATTAATAAAAGAGCCGGCAAATAACGAATCAGGCACTTCCGAAGACTTTCTTGTGCGAGGCCCATATATTCGAAAGCGACTTTGCCTTTTTTTTTATTCGGGATTGAATAACGAAGGATGCTCCCATTTTCGGTTGCCTTTTCTTGAACGCCGTCTCTCGTCGTCATTATTTGCCTTATCTTTTATTCTGGAGTTTTTAATTTTTTCGCCCTTTCCTCTTTCATCTCTGCCGACGAATCGACCCCCTCCAGAAAAAATTGCTTGGATACACATTTCATTTGTCTTCCCGCGAAAATGAGAAATGATCTTGACGACTGCGGGGTCCCCCGTTGCGCGAGGGTGATTTGTGGCTGTCGAGCGGATCCTGAAATTTTCGTTGTTCTTTTTTTTTGGAAATGAAGAAATTTTTTGGAAAAATGTGTTTTTTTTGTTTTTAATTTCGGAGTTTGGAGTTGTAGTTCTGAAAGTGAGGGTTTGTAATTTTGGCGATCTTTCAATTTTTTCAATTTTTTTTTTGTCTGTATATTTTTTTATTCGAGAATTCACATTTTGCAATTTTTTGTGATTTGAAATTGAAATTTTGTTTTATTTTCGAAATTTATTGCGGATAAGTACAATTTTGGAGTTTTTGGTGTATTTGATTTTTTAAATTTTGAGGTACGAAGTTTTTTTTTTTATTATGATTAAAATTTTGGTTTGTGAAAACGGTCATTTTCGAGTTTTTTAGTTTAAGTTACATAGTTTTGAAATTTTGAGAAGTGTTGTTGGAATTTTTCATTTTTTCGATTTTCATATTTTAAAGTTAACTAATTCTTAAATTAGGGAATTTTACTAAGTTGATTTTCAAATTGCGAATTTTTCTCGACTGTCCAATTTTACATCGTAAATTACGAAAATTTTGGATTTCGAAATATTAACCTTTTATATTTCTCATATTCAACATTATTATCATTTTTACTTTTTTCGATTCCAATTTTCTATTGCTAAAAGTTAAAAATTATCAAAAATTTACTTACCAAAATTCACTAATAATTCTATTTCTGACATTTTCAATTTTTTCAAAATTTAAATTTGTATACGTAATTACGTATGTACTTATTTCCCTGATAAAAATTATTAATATAATTTTAATTTTTTATTTGGAGGGGGGGGGGGTCTTTCAACATCAGAAATTCTCGAAATCAACAAACCGAGCAAAACCACAAAAACTGCCAATATCCCCTGAAAAACCGAACCCGGCACTTTTCCGCGATTTCGAAACCCCAGAAAGCGAAGAAAAACGGTCGTCCGATATTTACGCAACAGCTCACGCGAAGAGGCGCGACGTTTCCGCGCTTTTTTGCGCCCCTGATTACTTTGTACTTGGAGCTCGCGTAATTGCAACGTGTCGAAACTGGATGCAATGAAATATAAAAAAACGATGAAACTTGATTTGCGCAGTGAAAATGAGCTCGGGATCAGACTGCGAAAGCGAGCCGGGGATTCCGCTGAAGCGCAAGCAGCGCAGGAGCCGGACAACATTTTCGGGATCGCAATTGGACGAGCTTGAGCGCGCCTTCGCGGGGACCCAGTACCCGGACATTTACACCCGGGAGGAACTCGCCCAACGCACGAGTTTGACCGAGGCCCGAATCCAAGTAATATGAAATTTCGAAAAACGGACCATTTCGGAAAAAAAAATTATTTTCGTATCCTAGAACGTTTTAAATAGGAGAAGTCTATTCTTCGTGTAAATCCAAGACGAAAGTTCCTTTGCTGTTTTTTTCTAAACCCAAAATTGACGGAGATATCATGGATGTCAGATCGGAGCGCGAGTCTAGTAGCTACTGCGCAGTCGCGCTGCGGCCTTCGGCCTGTGCGCAGGCCGCGCCCACTCAAGCGTGGGTACCTCAGATCTCCGTCAGTTTTGGATGTAGAAGAAAACGGTTAAGGAACTCTTGTCTTGGATTTTCGCAAGGAATCTGATTCCACGTGCAGAATTGACGAATTTCGAGATTTTTGAGTGACGACATGAATTTGATCGTCGATCGTCTGTAACGATAGATTTTGGGTTTGGAAAAAAATGGTTGGGGAACTTTTGAATTGTTTTTTTGTGCTACATGATCGGATAATTTATTTTCGTTATTGATTAATGTTTTTAGGTCTGGTTTAGTAACCGAAGGGCTCGACTTCGCAAGCAAGTGAACTCGAACGGGCCGAACAACAATGGGCCTTATCACCCTGGCCCGGTCGCGTACCCCGCCCCCTCTTACGGGCCACATCACCCCCACCACCACGGGCCCGCCGCCGCGCACCCTCCCCACCACCCGCACTCGCAGACCCTACCGACGGACGCGGCTTTCTCATCCAGCCAAGGTGAGAATTTTTTTTCAGCGTTTTAATTTATGATAGGAAAATTAGGTTGGGTTGATATGGGAAAAAATATTTTTGTACGTTGATCCAATTTGGGGAGGAATTTTTCGATTTTTCTAAATTTTCGACAGTTTTTTTGGAAGTTCTGAAAATTGGTAGCAATGATGGATTTTGATAATTTGGAATTCATTATTTTGTGATTTTTGAAACTTCACATTTCACAATCGAAGCTTGGAAATTAAAAAATTATGTTTTTATTTTTTTTTTTATTATGGAGATTATAATTTAAAATTTAGAATATATTGTGAAATTTCTATACTTGAATATTTAGAAAAAATCCGAATTTGGAAAAAATAATTCTAAAATCGTTAAAATCAATCAATTAGAAAATTCAAAATTAGGAAATCGGAAAATTTAATTCTATTTAATTGTACGTTTTTTCAATGTCTTAATTGAATTATGGAATTTAATCAAATTTTGAAATATTATTAAATTTCATTGAAAAATTCAATTTCAAAATTTACCTAAGTTTAATCGAAAAATTGAATTAAATTAAAAACAACATTTTTTCTGAAATTATGAATATTCAAGACTTTTCTGTAATGTTTGATAAATTTGAAGCTTGGAAACTGAAAAATTCTGTTTTTTTTTAATTATGGAGATTATAATTTGAAATTTAGAATGTTTTGTGAATTTTTTATACTTGAATATTTAGGAAAAATCCGAATTTGAATTCTAAAATCGTCAAAATCAATCGAATAGAAAATTTAAAATTAGGGAATCGGAAAATTTATTTCAATTTAACTATACTTTTTTTCAATTGTGTAATTAAATTGATTGATGTAATTAAATTGATTTGTAATTAAATTACAAAATTTTATTAAATTCTAAAATATTATTGAATTTCATTGCAAAATTCAAGTTCAAAATTTAACTGAATGTAATCGAAAAATTGAATTGAATTAAAAACAAAACTTTTTCTCAAATTATGAATATTCAAGACTTTTCTAACATGTTTCATAAATTTTCCGTTATTTTTCGAAACAAATTTTCGCGAATTTCAAATAATTTGTTGAAAACTTATAAATATTACCATGGGCATAAAAAATCATTAAAATTATCCAGAAAGTTTTGGAATTTGTGAATAGATGAAAAAAATTTATTTTTGTCTACATTTCTCACAAATACCCTCAAATTACCCAAAAATCATTATAAAAGAGGCGATAGACATTTTTTTCTGCATAAAATTGTAATTTCAATTCAAAATCATCAAATTTCCGAAAAAAGGAAAATATATCGTATTTAGTTATTCGTCTGCTGTTGAATTTCGTGAGATTCGTTTTCACGTTTGACGTACTTTTTTCGGAACTCGGGCCCCGATATACATATATTACACATAATGCCATTATAAATTTTGTCGCTTTTCAATGATCTTTGTTCTCGGAAATTCGTAACTGCAGTTCCTTTTATCTCCGTTTTGAGAAACCCCCGGGAGCCACATTCCGGGGGAAATGTTTTGCTGGCCAAGGGCAGCTTTGGGTTTCCGTTATTTTTCGTGAACTCGAAATTTGGGAAAAATTTATTGTAAGGAATGTGTATCGAGGATCGGGGAATTCCAGATGCTCATTTTATTGGAGTCCATTCAACAATTTTGTACGTTAAAGTTACCGAAGTTACGAGGAATGGAAATTTACGTCTGCATATTTTGAAATGCAATTCAAATAACTTTCGAGTCAATTTAATTTTGTTTGATACATATTTTTCAATTTGAATTTCGAAATACTCAATAATAAATTTTCGGATTCTTCAGTTTTTAAATGACTTGTAGAAAAAATTGTAATATTCGTATCGATTTGTGGGAGTTCTTCGGAAGTTTAAACTTTGAAAAAATTTCAGAAAATTTCGGTCAATTTTCCAAATTTCGGAAATTGACGATCTTGCAGGTCTTTGAAATTTGTAAATTGTTGAAATTTTGAACCCCAAGTTTTGAATTTTGAAATTTTAATTGTTTCAAACTGAAATTTTGAAATTTAATGTACTTGTCTTTGAATTCATAATTTTTTTGAACTTAAAAATCCGAAATTTTGAAACTGTACAAAATTTAAACTTTAACTTCTTCAATTTTCGAACTTTTAGTCTTTCGAATTTTCTATTTCTCGTAAATTTCTTTTTTTTTTAATTTGTAAAAGTTATCTAAATGTCTTGTGAAATCGACTTGTATTCTATTTTTACCAACAAATTTAATTCGCATTGAACATTGTCTATTTTTGAGCATTAAATCAGTGTTTCATGACTCGAAATTATGTCATATCGAAACTGGATTTTCTTGAAGTCTTGGAGATTTCATCGCGCGAAGAAAAAACCTGAAAATGTATATTAATTTTTTCTTTCCCGTTGCACTCACGGAATAATAACTGAAAAATGAGATGAAATGAACAGTAATGATGATGAGTTGAAGAATATTTTCATTTTCCATCTCCGTGTGGATTTAATTATTGGTTTTGATGGTTTGAACGGAAAGAACTCGGTTTTCAGTGCAAAAACTTCTGGTTTTTGCAGAAAAAAAAAATCTCAGTCGTTAGCGATTTTCAAATTGTTTATATTTTAATGTTACGTGAATTTTGCGGTCGTCAAATTTCGGTAATTAAAGTTTCCGAAAATTGTAAAAAAAAAAAAATTAATTGATTTCAATTCAGAAAGGAATTTGTCATTTATTCGAAATTCTTTTTTTTTCGAAAGATGAAATTACAAAAATTTCGAAAATTTCTCATTTGAAAGTTCTGTAAGTTGAAAATGTGTAAATTTTTCAATTTTTCAGTGGGCTCATTCTAATGGCTGAATTTTCGCGTTTTGGCATTTCAATTTTTCAAAATGTTAATTTCGTATTTGAAATTCACAAATTCTCTAAATCCAAATTTTAAAACTGTCAAAATTTTTTGATACTTCGAATTCTCGAATTTATTATGCTGTTGCTATTTTCATTGAGTTCGAAATTTTTCATTTCAGAAATTCGTTCATTTCACCTTTTCAACTTTTCTACATTCTTTTCACATAATTCAAAAAATCGTTGAAATTTTCTAATTTCCAAATTCCGGTTTTTAACGTTACGAATTCAAATTTCAAAGATTTCGAAATTTTGATTCTCCAACCTCGAATTTCTAAATTGGACATGAATTTTGAAAATTGCCGTAAAATTTCAACGTCTCTAATTTCCAAAATCACTTTATTATTAAACTCGTGAATTCAAATTTTGAAATTTGCCAACTTTCAACTTCAAAATTTCCATTAAACTAATTTTAATGCTAGTTTTTCGTATTTTGTATTTCGTTATACATCATTTGAAATACGTCCATTGTTCCAATTTTTCGAAATTACGAATAAGATACCGAAGATGAGGAAAAAAGAGGAGAAAAACGAAAATTTTCAAGTACTTGCGAATTTGTGCAAACATTCTGGAGCGAAATTTGCGCGAATTTGGCATGCTTATGTTTTATCGGGGTAAAGTGACGGAGCAATAATAAAAGAATGAGTCGCGTGATTGTTTCTCGATGTCCCGTGGAGCCAACGACTTCCGGCAATCGTCGAACATATTGCGAGCGCTCCTGTTTTATAGCCTCTTATCGACTTTCGCGTTGTTTATCGCGCGCGGCGCTATTCCGATTTTTACGCGGGGATGGCCTGCGATTCGCGTCGCCTTCGACAAATCACACTTTTCTTGCACGCTTTTTTTCTCACCTTCGAATTTATTTATTCTCGACTCAAAATCGTTCCAATAAACAATTTTCTCCCGGAATTGTTCGCAATAATCGTACCGAAAATGAGAAAATAACGAGTACAACTAATGCGAAGTTTGCAATTTTTTACGAATTGAAATCTTTTTTGTGAAATTTTTGCAGTTTTGAAATTTCGATGGTGAACTTAATTGAAATTGATGAACAATTATGAAATTAAGAAGTCGACGAATTTTTGGCGGACTTTTTTCAGTTTTGACGTTATTCTTGACTCAAAATAATTCCCAATAATTTGCATTCGAAGTTATATGAAACAAACCCGAAATTGTTGAAATTGAATTTTCGAAATTGTTAATATTTTCAAAGTTTTCATACTTTCAGAAATTTTGAGTACTTTCCAAATTTTCGAAATTTTCAAAATGCTTCAAAATGTGATGATTGTAGAATTTTTATAATTCTCCAAATTTTCTAAATTGTTGAAATTTTCAAAGTTTTCATAATTTCAGAAATTTTGAATAGTTTTAAATTCTTCGAAATTTTCAGAATGCTTCGAATTTATAAAATTGTAAAATTTGCAGAATTCTCTGAATTTTCGAAATTGTTGAAATTTTCAAAGTTTTCATACTTTCAGAAATTTTGAATATTTTTCACTTTTTCGAAATTCTCAGAATGCTTCAAATTTATCAACTTGTAAAATTTTCAGTATTCTCAAAACTTTCGAAATTGTTGAAATTTTCAAAGTTTTAATAATTTCAAACATTCTTTTACTTTTTTTACAAATTTACTTTTCAAATTTTCGGAATTTTCGGAATACTTCAAATTTTCAAAACTGTAAAATTTTCAGAATTCTCCGAATTTTCGAAATTGTTGTAATTTTCAAAGTTTTCATAATTTTCGAAATTTTGAATACTTTCCAAATTTTCGAAATTTTCAGAATGCTTCAAAATCTACTAATTGTAAAATTTCCAGAATTCTCCAAAATGTCGAAATTGTTGAAATTTTTAAAGTTTTCATAATTTCAGACATTTTGAATAATTTTTAAATTTTCGAAATTTTCAGAATGCTTCAAAATCTAATAATTGTAAAATTTTCAGAATTTTCCGAATTTTAGAAATTGCTGAATTTTTCAAAGTTTTAATGATCTGAAATTTTTACGAAGTATAATCTTTTTTGTGTAATTTTTCAATTATAACGTTGAACATTATTAAAATTGATAAACAATAATGAAGTTTAGAAATCGATCAATTTTTTACGGACTTTTTTTCGCTTTCGGCGTTATTCTCGACTCAAAATAATTCCGAATAATTTGCATTCGAAGTTATATAAAAAAAAAAAAATTATTGAAAAATGAGAAAAAACGACTGTAACAAACCCGAAATTCTAAAATTTTTACGAAATATAATCTATGTTGTGCAATTTTTTCAATTTTTCAATCATAACGTTGAACATTATTGAAATTGATAAACAATTATAAATTCAGAAATCGACACTTTTTTACGTTCTCTTTTTCTCATTTTCAACGTTACATTTTTTTGACTCAACAATTCCGAACAATTTTCATTCAGAATTATTCGAAAAAAAAACTCATCAAAAATGAGTATTCAAAATTGACGAAAAAAAATGCGGAATTTCTCCAAATTTGCATCTTTACGAAAAATATTCAGCAATTTTTAAGAATTTTATGCAGAGTAATATTCCCGCGGAATCCCGTTTTCGTTATTTTTCAACGCTTGGGAAAAATCTCGACGAAAGCTTAGTTCGAAAGGTCGACTTTCCTCGCGAAATGACGGGCTTTTAGTCGCGCTGCAACTGCTGGTTATCATAAATACACCCTGAAAATTCACTCTGCAAAAACTTGTTTTGTTTCAAAATGCATTAGGGCGAGTTTTATTCGTTCGTTTTGTACTGCTCTGGATTTGTTGATGTTGGGACATGATTTCAATTTTCATAAAATTATATTATACCGTTGCTGAAAAATTAGAATAAAAATTTCAAAATACGAGAAGAGTATTTTTTAGACTTTTTTTTTCAAAAAGAATTTGAGATACTTCCTGATTATTCTTTTAAATTCCTGAATTCCTGAATTTTTGAACTACATTTTTTGAAAATCGGAAATTTTATTTTCAACCACTGAATTTTAAATTTCCTGGTTTCGAAAATTAGAAAACTGGAATTTTCGAATTTTTTAATTGTGAAAATTTAGAATTTCTTTTGGATTATTTTTGAAAAATTGAATACACTCGAGTGCCAATTTTTTCAACCTCATAAAAACACAGTTTTTTGATGAAAAAATGCTCATTTATTTAAATAACTAAAATCAGATGTCGAATTTCGAAAATTTTGGAAATTTGAAGAATTTTGAAAATTTGGAGAATTCTGAAATTTTCACAATTTGAACAATTTGAAGCAGTCTGAAAATTTCGAAAATCTGAAAATTATTCCAAATGTCTGAAATTACGAAAACTTTGAAAATTCCAACAATTACAATTTGAAGCAATCTGAAAATTTCAAAAATTTGAAAAGTATTCAAAATGTCTGAAATTATCAAAACTTCGAAAATTGCAACAATTCCGAAAATTTGTATAATTCTGAAAAATTTGAAAATAAAAAAAAACATAACATTCAAAAATTTATCAATTTTGAGAATTTTCGGAATTCCGAAAATTCGAGTATAATTTCGAACATCTGTTCACAACTTCGAAAAATTAATAACTCAAAAAATTTTCAAGTACCTTTTCAATAATTTTTCTGTCTGCTTTATACATTCCAAAAATTCACCAAAACAAGCAGACTTCCCTCATTCTCCCCAAAACAACGCCCACCATTCCAAAAATCGCCAAAAACCGCCTAAAACCCAAACCTCTTTTTCAGTTTCCGACCTGTACCCGCCGCACTCGACAATGACGCCCCATCAGCTGGACTCCACGCGCCTCTCGCACCCCCTGGGCGCCTCCCCGACTTACATGCCTTACCCGACTTCCATCCTGCCCACGACGACGTCGCCCTCGACGATGCCCCAAGAAACTTCACCCTCCTACCAAACTTCGGCGAACCACCAACTTCCCCCCACGCCGAATTCCCTGGTCGCCATGATGGGCCCGAGTCCGGTCAACCCCGGCAACAGCGTCCAGAGCGAAGTCTTCAAAAATGAGCCTGAGCACGTTTCCTCCTCCGAGATGCCGGTAAATTCGGTTTCCCCGGTTCAGCAGGCCCACGTCACCCAGGGCAACACTTCCCCGTCTTCGTGGAACATGTCCGGCAACAGAATCGGCCTCCCGACGCCGCCTTCGAGTCTGCAACAGCAAGCGCATTTTCCGCACCAACATTTCACCAACCATTACGGCAACCAGAATTTCCCGCAGAGCCCAAGAGCCGCGGGTCACCAGATATTTTATTCTTGGTGATGATAATGGAAACAACGTGTGAAATAGTAGAAATTATATCTTCCTTTTTAGTAACGAGGATAATTGGGCATCTTCATTGTTACACAAATCGTGCATGCTTTTAGTTTAAGCGCTCGTTGTAGATGAGAATTATTTGGAATTCGGAAAATTTGAGGTTTTTTGCCCTGGCAGAAGAGGTTACGCGAAATTGCAAATTGCAGGAAAACGTGCGATTTTTGCACGAATTGAATGCTAATGAAATGAAAAATGTGGTATCCATATGTTTTGAATTTTGGGGGCAGAGGGGGCTTTTAGGGGTTGAAACCCCGCCTGAAATTCGAAAAAGATTTAGTTGTTTTGTTTGTATGTGAAATGAGTAGAAATTGAAATTGTGTGTATGTCTAGAAAAAGAGAAACTTCAATAATACAATTTTTCACGAAATTTGAAAATTTTTGTGTAGTCCGTAACATCCGAAAATTATGAAGTTTTCGAAAATTCCGAGTTTTATAATTTTTTACAATTCCAAACATTTTGTCAATTTTTGAAAGTTCAAGTGATTGAAAAAACCGAAAATTTCGGGAATTTTCATAAATTTTGAAGATAACGGAAGTTTGGAAAGTCTCGAAAAATCATAAAACTTTGGCGATCAGAAAAAACATGTGAATATGTCAGAATTTGAGAATTCAGTAATTTCAAGTTTCATTGATTTAACAAATCATAGTAATTTCGAAAAATTTTTAAAGTTCCAAAAACTTTGAGCATTTTGAAGATCTCGCAAATTATTTAAATTTCGAAAACTTTGGAATTTTTATGGAGAATCTGAGAATCATGAAAAATCGGAGCATTTCGAAAATTTCTAAAATTTTCTGAAGTCCAAAAATGCCGAAAGTCATACACTTACAAATGTATCCAAAAATTTGAGTATTACAGAAAATCGGAAAATGTCCAAAAACTTTGAGAGTCACGAGAATTTGGAAATTTTAAAATTACGAGTATACTACGAATTTCAGAAATTTTAAAAACTACGAGAATTTCAAAAATTAAAGGAGTCGCGTGAATTTCGATAATTTCGATTCCAGGAACTTCTAAAATGAAAAAAAAAAAAAATTTTTTTTGCGTGCGCCCCTATTTGGGGGTGTTGACAATGGAAAATTTCGCTTATTCTCGGAGAATAAGCACTTTTTATGTCATTTTCCACATTCACTCGGTGCTTATTTAGACAATTTAGACAATTCTAAAAAAAACGTAAAACTCTATATCTACAAATTAATCAACATAGTCGAAGTTGAAAATCATGGAAGCTTCGTAAATTGGAAAAATCTCAATCTTGAGAACTGCGAAATTCAAATCCCAAAATCGGAAGAAATTTAGGATTACATTTTCGTAATTGAACGGTTATTGCATAGAGCCGTTCGATTATAATAATAATACCAGGGAATTGAAAAACTTGTTAAAACTTGATGAAATCATGTGAAAACTTGAACTTGGTGAAATGATGTCAAAATTTTAACTTGCAAAATCTTGTGAAAGCGTGTGAAATCAAAGAATTTGTTTCGGAAAATCCAAAAACAAAATGAAATTTCGTGAATATTCTGAAATCAGTGTTAAGAACGATCATTCAATTTTCTACATAAAATAATGCATCTCAAAAAATAACTGTCGAGGACTCTAACAAATTTTCGAAAATGACCCATTTTTCGTTGATACAATGATGAAAAGTAAGTATTGTAAATATGTAAATACATAAAGTATTTATTTGTACATTATATAGTCGAGTTTTACGTGCACAGTTTGATCGTACATGAAATTGAAGATTTATTATTAGAGTAGTTTAATAAGAATTAAGATGCTTCGCAAAATCTAATTGATATACAGTAAAATCTCTCAAATTGTCCACGCCTTGAAATTCAATGAGATAATGTGAGTAGACAAAAACAAATTTTGATAACCCGCAAAATTTGTGTTTGTCTACTCTCTATATCTATCGATTTTGGCGGTAGTAAAGAATGTAGTAGATTTACAAATCCTTCAAATTTTTATGGTTACCCGAAATGAAAGTGAAAAAATATTGTGAAAATGTACCCAATAGTTGGTACTGTAAAAATGTAAGTAACTGTACATAAATCGAAAATCTACCTTGTAATTCATCAGGATTTATCATCCTGATACAAACTTTTGCGAACCTTAATATTCGGTATACATAGATCAAAAAACGTGTTTTTCACGTCCCTTAGGAATTGAGAAAGCCAACGAAGAACAAATTATTTTAGGTTTTGGAAAATTATAATAATCTTAGAAGTTCGTCGATGAATCGTATTGACTGCTAATAAAAAATAAAACAGAAAAAATGCTCTTTGGTTATTTCAACCCTTTTTATTCAACTAACTATAATATTCAAAAGACGCTATAATACAATTTTTTGATAATAAATAGGATGATTCTTGAATTTTTTCAAGCCTCGTAACAAAATTCGTCGCCTAAAAGTACAATCGATGATAATTTTCACATAATAATAATATAACTCGCCTCGCCTAAAAGTATAATTGATGACAATTTTCTATTCTCCTCTACGAATCTATAAATTTACAATTTTTTTACTTCGATGTACAAAACGAGACGAAATCGAAAAATGGAAACACTTGGTAAGTACTTTCCAAAATTCTACTTGACTACTCTGTAAAAAACATTTTCTCTACAACTTATTTTATCTCTTTTACTTTTTTATACCCTGATGGATTCAAAAAAATGATTCAGTAATAATTGTTTGTTGTTTGAGAATTTCAGCGTCCAAAACGTGAATAATTTCACAACTCTAAATTCATCGTTCTGATGCTGGAGAATTTAAAATTCGGGTTTCGAAATTCGAAAGTTGAGATTTTGCATTCAAGAATTATAAAAGCAAGTTCTAGAGTACTAAATCCCAAATATCGACATTACCCCCACTTTTACAAAACAACAAACATCCATTACTAAACCCGTTTTTCCTGCACCGCAAAAAAACCAAAATACATTTTTCTCCAGTTTTCCAAAACGCTAAAATCCCCTCCCGGGGCGGACGCAGAAAAAATTTTCGGGAGGGGTTTTCGACAAAAACGTTTCCTAATTTGAGAAATTCCTCGGATTTTTAAAGTTTCCGTAATTTTTGCGACTTTTAAAATTATTGAATTTATCGTAATTTTCAAAATTTCTGAAATGTGTAATGTTCTCGTCATTTTTAAAATTTCCAAATTCTCGAAACTTCCAGAATTGTTGTAAATTTTCAGATTTTTTGGAATACTCAAATCTTTGAATATATAAGAAATGTTATTGATTATAAAAATGTAAGGAATTCTCTGAATCTTTAGAAATTTTATAATTCTCGACATACTTGGACTTTACACAATTTTACGAATTCTCCAAATTTTCAGAATTCTCCAATTTTTTAGGTTCATCAGATTCTTTAAGAAATTACAAAGTTTTGAAAATTTGAATGATATCCGAGATCTCTAAGATCCTCAAAGTTTTTGAAATTTTCAAAAATTTCAAAATTGCTATAATTTTTGAAATCACTGAAACCGTTGGAATTTCTGGATTCTCAATTTTTGACATATTCGCGAGTTTTCTGGAGTTACAAAAGTTTGCTAGTTTTTCAAGACCTTCGTAATCTTCAAAATTTCCGATTTTTTCCAATTACTTTAACATTCGAAAATTAACGAAATCTCTAGAATTATAAAAAAATTTGAGAAGCCCGAGTTTTCGAAAATTTCACAATTTATGCTATTTTTGAACTATTCAAAATTCTTACAATTTCGTACAAAATTGTAAGTTTGAAGTTCCTAATTTTCTGGATTAATATATACTTTACGAAAATTCAAAAGCTTGAAATATTGAATCTCTAAAATTTCAAAGCACACATTTTTCCACTTTAAATTTCTAATCATTTCACTTACAAAAACAACCAATCTTCTTTAAATTTCGGGAGGGGTTTCAACCCCTGAACCGCGCCCCCCCCCCCCCCCCCCCCCCCCCGCCCCCCCCACCCCCCCCCCGCCCCCCACCCCCCCAAAAAACGCCACGCACAATCACTAGAACGCAATTGAAGGCCGAAAATTCATTTCTCCACATTCTAAGAAAAAACAGGCACTTGAAGCCTTTTGAATTAACGCCCTTCAACGACCCAAAAAATTCTCTTTTCCAACATTCGAGGACCTCGAGTTGAAAAAGTCGAAAATGTAAGAACTTCATTTTTCCATAAAATTGAAAAAAAAAAAAAAATTACAAGGGACGTCATCTTATCCCACCTCCTTTGCCACCCTTCTCTTTCCGCGTTCCTCGTGCCTTCCTCGTTCAGCAATTTCCCCGTCTTTCAGAACGAAAATTTCGTCCGCGTGGATAATTGTGGACAGTCTGTGAGCCACGATAATGGTGGTTCTGTTCGCACAGACGCGATTAAGCGCAGCCTGGATGTTCCGTTCCGTTTCCGTGTCCAGGGCGCTCGTCGCCTCGTCCAGGAGCACGATTTCCGGGTCCTTCAGGATCGTCCTGGCGATGGCGACCCTCTGTTTCTCGCCTCCGCTCAGGCGCAGGCCTCGTTCGCCGACCTGGAATTTACATAAATCGTAAAAATGAAGAAAAAGCGAGGACTGATAATTTACTAATTGTGTCAAATGATTTACTTGTGTATCGTAACCGTCGGGGAAGGACAAAATACGTTCGTGAATATCCGCGTTTTTGGCAGCTGCTATGACATCCGCTTCCGGAGCACAGATTTTCCCGTAACTAATGTTGTATCTTATGGTGTTGTTGAAGAGAACAGTGTCCTGGGGAACGACGCCTGGAAATTGAAATTTTATTTTTGAAAAATAGAACACTTAAATTTTAATTGAAAACGTTCATTTTTTTTGTTGATTTAAAGAAAAATCCATGTTTTTCGATGTTCCCAGTCAGTTTTTGTTATTAATTGGAATTTAAAATGTTTTTTGCGAGAACAAAAAAATCCGAGCCGGGAATCAATTTATTCCAAAGATCGAACTGAAATTTAATTCGAAAATGAATTGGGAGGTCCTGGGTTCGATTCCCGGCTCGGTGGATTTTTTTTTCTCACAAAAAATATTTTAAATGCCAATTAATAACAAAAAGTGACTGGGAACATCGAAAAACGTGGATTTTTCTTGAAATTTTATTTGTTGATGAGCAATAAATATGAATTTTATAATGAGTTAAATTATTAAGAGTAATTTTTACAATTAATCATAAATCGATCAATTCTCTAGTAATTTAGATTCTTATAAAAATAGACAAAATTCTTATAAGACCCTCAATTTTCTTATAAGAATTCCATTTTTTGTAAGACAATCTTGTAAAATTCTTATAAGTTTTACGATTTTTATAAGGTAATCTTATAAGAAACTGGAATTCCTTATAAGAATTTTCAAAAATTTTCTTATAAGGAAAACTGTTTTTATATGAATTTTCAGAAATTTTTTTAAAAGAAAAAATTGTCTTATAAGAATTTCACAATTAATTCTTATAAGTTTTACGATTTTTATAAGGTAACATTATAAGAAACTGTAATTCCTTATAAGAATTTTCAAAAATTTTTTCATAACAAAAACTGCTTTTATACGAATTTTCAGAAATGTTTGGAAAAGAACAAATTTTCTTATAAGAATTTCACAATTAATTCTTATAAGAAAAATGAATTTCTTATAAATTCACCTTATAAAAATCGTTAAACTGATAAGAATTTTATGAGACCGCTTTAGAAGAAATGAAATTCTTGAAATTACATATCTTACAAAAATTTCGTTGATTCTTATAAGAACCGAACTTACTAGAGTTCAATATTGACAATTTACATTGTTTACTATCAATAAATAATTACAAACACTTTAGAACTTCAAAATTCAAACATTCACAAAAATTTAGTACATAAAATAAAATGCCCTTCTCAGCTATTTCCAGTTTAACAAATCACCTATGGCACTTCTCAAAGAATCCTGTTTCACAGTTTTTATATTTTGTCCATCGATCGTTATGCTCCCTTCTTCGACATCGTAAAATCTGAACAAAAGTCGCATGATCGTCGATTTTCCAGCCCCGGTTGGTCCCACGAACGCGATTGTTTTTCCTGCAGGAGCCACGAAGCTGATGTTCCTGAGAATCACCCTTTCTGGCGTGTAACCAAAAGTCACGTTCGAAAATTCGACTTGGCCTCGTTCCACGATCAAGGGCCCAGCGAAGGGGGCGTCTATGACTTCTTGCGTGGATCTCAAAAGTTCGAACATGTTTTCGGAATCGACGAAATTTTTTTGGATCGCCCGATAATACGTTCCGAACCAGTTCAGAGGAACATAAAGTTGAATAATGTACGAAGCGAAAAGCACGTAATCTCCGATGGTCAGTCCTTCGCCGTTGACGACCTGTATTTTTCAATTAAAAAGTTAATAAATGTAATACGACTGTTTTTTACTAACGAAAATTCAACATTTATTTGAAATGAAAAATGCGAAAATGTAACTTAGGAGAAAAATGCGAAATTGGAACTTTGGAGAAAATCGAGTTTGAATTTTAGAGTAATAGTTACAAAACTGGAATTTCCGAATTCAAAATTTTCTTAATTTCTAATGACGTGAAATTATTATTATGCACATATTACACATGACTATTATTTCACAATATATAATAAATGTCCAATAAAATGAAAAGAAAATTGAAAAGTTTTCAATTTTTAAATTTCTTTTTTTTTTAATTTTTAAACATTTTTAAAAAATTGTTTAAATTGAAAAATTTTTAATTTTCAATTTTCTCAATTTCTAATAACGTGAAATTATTATTATACATATATAATATTACACATAATTATTTTACAATATATAATAAATGTCCAATAAAATGAAAAGAAAATTGAAAAGTTTTTAATTTTTAAATTTCATTTTTTTTTAATTTTTAAACATTTTAAAAAAATTTTTAAAACTGAAAAATTTTCAATTTAAAATTATTATTTCAAAATTTTGAAAAAAGCATCTCACCATGTGTAAGCAAAGCAAAGAACCAGCCAATAAACCGCCACAAACGATCACATTTTGCAAAGTATTGAGAATATTCAAAGTAATCAATGATTTCCATTCTTCTGATTGATACTTAAGAATAGCTTCTTTATATTCAGAGACTTCATAGCTTTCAGCCCCGTAATACTTCACGGTTTCAAAGTTCAAAAGACTGTCGACGCTTCGAGATTTTTGGGCGTTGTCGGCCAAATTCATTCGACGTTGAAATTTTGTTCTCCATTCGGTGACGGTTATAGTTGCAGCTGAAAAATGAATTTTGTGGTGAAAAACGGAATCGTACAGAAACTGAAATCATCAGTTTCACCAAAAAAATTGACAAATCATTTTCCACTTACCGATGTAAGCAAGCATTGTTACAAAAACGATGAGACCAAAATACACGTTGAATGCAGTAATAAAAAACACGACTGCGATAATAATGTCAACAATCGTTGGAACGATGGAAAAAAGTATGTAGTTCAACAAATTGTTTATGGAATCTGTTCCACGGTCCATGACTCTCAAAACTTCGCCAGTTTTTCGACCCAGGTGCCATCGAAGACTCAAACTATGCAAATGCCTGAAAAAAAGAATATTATTTAGTTTATTTCAATGAAAAAAGTAATCGAATATTGGTTTGTGAATTTTTGATAAGAAATATTACCTGAAAAGTTCGACCTCGACTTCTCGAGTTGTGTATTGTTGAATTCGGATCCACAAAAATGATCGCAAATTGTTAAGTACACCCATTCCTCCAGTACCTGAAACAAAATATTAATATTAATTTTTTCAATGTTAAAATAAAAATAACAACTTCACTTGCTGTTAAAAAAAATCTGATACTTTCAGAAAACTAAAAAAGTTGAAACTTTTTTTGAATTCGTTATTTTTACAATTTCTGTAATTCTTTAAAACAAAGTGTTTTCCAATAATAATGATAATTAATCTAAAACTTTGTAAAATTATGTACGTACAGGAATTTTTGCTTTCCAATTTTTCTGACGTAAAAATGGAACATTTTATTTCAATATTAAGAATAATTGTCTACCTCCTATGAATATTCATATTTTTACTAATTAATTTTTTTCGACAAACTTCAAGACTTTGTTTTTACCTCCACCTTGTAGGAACTTGAAGAAAACGTAAATAACGACCAAATCCCATTGAAATGTCAACGGTTTCACTGCGCTGTCGCTTGCGCTGTCCACGATTTTTTTATTGTAAATTGGGACGTAGAGATTAATTACTCGACCCGCCATGAGCAGCATAAAGCAAACAATGACCCTGAGTTGGAGGAAAAAATCCTTTTTCGGCCACAAAAATGGAGCCAGGGTTTTAATTTTGTACCACATGTTGGTCCACGCTGACGAGTTGTCATCAGGTCGCTGCAATAATTCATATCGTTCTATAATCACTATTTATTAAATTACATCATTTTCCAATTTTTATATTGTATCATCCAAAATTTCGTTAAATAAAATTTCAAATTTATAACTTCCGAAATTATAACAAGTCACGAATTCTGAACCCTCGAGAACAACATAAAAAATCATTTGCAGCCCACGACTTACACCTTGATCAAATCTCGATCTCCTGTTCCAGCGATTTTCGAAGTACTCGTAATCTTCGCAATCTGATCCCACGATTCCGGGTGCCCTTAAACCCAGGACGAATATCACGAGACTACTGACGTATCGCAAAACAAAAATTGCCATTTCCACTCGATCTGCAAGTCTGCAAAAAATGCAATGTTAAAATTCAATAAACACATAAATGAAATGAAATTCAATCGTGAAATTTTACCCATAGAAATACATTTTTTCCTAATCTAACAAATTATGATATTTTACAAAAAAATGTGTTGATAAAACTTTATTTTGTAAACTTTATAGAATACAAAGAATTGTTCAAATTTCGTTAAATGGACGAAACATTTGACCAAATTCGTACGTGTTTAAATGGAACCACCATTCCTCGTTGCCAATGTTGATAATCACGAGATTTTCGGCGATGAAAGCCAAAGTCCAAAAACCCAAAAGCACGAGTCCATGGCCTCGAGTTGGAACACTGGGCAACATTTTGTGTCTTTCCACACTCAAAATGTAGACCGAATAAGGATAAATTAGCGCCGTCATTACAGTGGTATAAATCTAAAAATAATTCGAAAATATCAAAAGTTATGAATGTTCAAACTTTTAATTATGTTTCAATACAGTAAAAAATCATTTTTAAATGGTAATGAACTGACTGAAAAAATTGTAAACTTTTCAAATTAAAATTAATTGAAAATGAAATTTCCAAAATTCAAAACTTCCTGATTTTGATATTTATATTAAATTCAAACTGAATTCAAATTCATTAAAATTTGAAAATTAACATCGTCGAATAGTTCATTCATTAAATAGACAAATAAAGAAACATTTCGAATGTAACTTTTTTTTACCATGTAACCATATACTATTTTGTGTCCTAAAACCCAAACTTCCAAAACAATTCTCAGCAAACTGAGAAAAGGGAGGAAATAAAGGAAAAATTTTTGCATCACGTAAAGACGACTCTCTGGTGTGATATCCCAAGGAACTGCAGAGCCATAGCGACGATACATGCAAAGTTGAATCGTCCCAAAAATTATGATGTACGCTGAAATGACACTGACGCTTATGGTTTCCATGAAACATTTTGACAGTCCATGGTTCACCCACATCTCGTCAAAAGTCACGTTTGGAGGACAGTACATCATTTTTGTGGCCGCCATTTTTTATTTGATTTGTCAAATCTCTCAGTCTTTCATTTTCAAAAGTATGTTTTTCTTTGGGAAATCAGTTCTCCTGCCTGAAAAAATTAATATTACATTTTCAAATAATCGTGGAATTGGTAAAATTGCAGTACAGTGGCCCCCACCTAAAATTAATTTAATAATTAAATCATGATTAATAAAAATTCGAAAATATGAGACTAGCTAATTTAAAAACCCAATTAAAAAACTCCGAAACACTAAGAGAAAAAAAAACGAAATTTTCACTTTTTGAAAGTCGAAAATAATGATATAATGATACTCTGCTTCAAAAAAATCTGCTAACATTGCAAAACTACGTAAAACAGGTGAAATTCTCTCAGCAGAAGTGAATAATTGCACAATCACTGCGCGTGATGCGCCGATTTGATTACTTAAACTGAGTTAATAAACAAACAAAAAGCGATTTGACAATTGCGAATTTCTCTTCGCGTTTTTCGGAAGCAAAAAACGAGCGTCACGCGAAAAACGCGTTACGCGTAGATTTACTTACGGAATTAATGCGTAATTAGTCATAATAAAAGTATAGATGTTGAGCAAAAAGATTATCGAGTTTCAAATGTCATCACGAATGAACAGACAACACAGCCAAGAACAGCTGACATTTTTTTTTTTGCCTTGTTTTTGCAATTGCAGCACTGCCGAGTGCCGGCAGTGTTTTTTACACTGCTCATGCGCGGTTTTTAAATTTGGGAACGAGAGAAGTCGAACAAAGTCGAAATACAGTCGAAAGTTTCGGCTCGACTCGAACAGCCAATAATTGACAATATTGACGACAAGTTTTGACAAGTTTTGACAAGCACGGCACGTCATCAGCGTCTGCCATTTGTAAATGAAACAATTTTTTGTTTTCGGTTGAATTGAATTGAGTAATTGCTTGTGTAAGTTCTACTATTGATATTCTATTCATAAATTATTGTTCTCTAGAGTGAATCGAAGGTAAATTCCAAATATCAATAATTGTCGAACCTTAACGGAAAAATGTTCGTTCTAAACGTAAATATTTCGCTTAAGGGTTCTGTTTTCCAAAAGTCGACAGTTACGAAAATATTCAAAATAATATCGTGGAAAGTTTTAAAAACCGATGATTTTAATTGTGAATGACGATATGAATAAACACTAAACTTTATTTCCGAACCTGAAAATTGAATTTCGTTAATAAAAACATTCAAATATTATATGTATATCAACAAGGAAATGAGTAAATTTTCGAATATTAATAATTTTACGTTCTATATAATATAAAAAAAGATAACTGCAGGTAAAAGAATTAATTCATTTGTAAAACAGAAAATTCAATAACATAAAAACAGTCAAGAATAAATTTGTTACAATTATTCATTCTAAGTTTGAATTAATTATTTTTCTTTTAATTTGCAGGACTGGGTACCAAAATTGAATATTTGAACAAATAAACCACAATTGAACAAATCGTTTATTCGTCACAATGGAAAAGGTGAGTTAATAAAAGAGCAGTGTTTTTTTTGTTTTTTTTTTTTTTTTTCTCAAAATTTTAAAAGAAAAAGGGGGGGAGGGAATTTTTTAATGTCATATTTTTTTAGATTTTCAGCCTTAGCAAATTGCGTATTTATTAAAAATGTCTAACTTTTAAATTTGAGTGTTTCAAGATTATTTAATGTTCGTTACCATTTTTTAACAAATAAATAATTTAATTTAATTTTATATACATTCGAGAATATAAAATTTTAAATTCTAAATATTCGGATTGCCAGTTTTTCAAGAAAACATTGTCAATTTCCAAAAATTGTAAAATTTGAAAATGCACAGTTTTGTACAGTGGAATTTTTTCATTCAAATTTTCTATAATGACAGATGAATAAGAATGAAAAAAAGCAATATTGCATACAAATTTCCCCTGTTTTTTCAAAATTTAATCACTGCGAAAAATATTGTTCGTAATGTCTAGAAAATATATACCTAAGTTCCCTAAAACTCGCAAAAATAATAATAATTATTCATTCATTCCAGAACACGCAAAACTCACAGGAAGATGTACTCAAGATAACTGATTCAATAACTGAAGACAGCTTATTCGCTTCGCAGCCGCAAAATTTCAACAGTTCGCCCAACACTTTTTATTCAGCATCAAGTTCACGATCGAAAAATCCAGCAAATTCGGAAACCACCAGAAATAGTTCACATGAATCTCAATCCGCAAATTCCTCCATCGCTGGAAATACTTCCTCGAATTTCCAATATGACATAATAGATTTAACAATGATAGATGACGAATCACAGTCCCCAATCCAAAATTCTATGAATTCTCAAAGTAACGAAATTGATTCCGATGATTCAGATGTCCAAAATTCACCCAGCAAGAAAACCAAAAATTCTAATGACAGCACTCTCATGCTTAGCTCGAGAAATGATGGAAACACATATTTGATGGGATTCAACAAATATATTGTATTTGGACTAAAACATTGCCCTAAACAATTTTTTTTGAAACTGCATTCGAAAATGTACAAAATTTTCTGTCACACTCCGATCCGAGATATTGTGAGCAATCCAGAGAATTTGAAAATTGAAGATAAAAGCCCTGCAGTTAAAAAATTGTTGATTGATATGAAGAATTTGTTGGTAAAAAGTATTATAAAATACGAAGAAGGGGGGGATCAGACGGGAGTGTACCTCGATTTTAAATATTTTAATTACGATTAAATTAATAGCTGATGTTCGTTATTTTAGTTACAGTAATTAAATTATGTGCTGAAAATGTTATTTTTTTAAAATATGTCATGAGCGAATTGTAGATCTGAGATTTTAAAGGTAATTTTGTATTTTTATAAACATGCAATGGAATTAAAAATAATTTTTATAAATATTGGTATTGTGTTTTATGGTTACTGGTTTTGTTAGGTATTTTGAGAAGTGTATTATAGAATAGTCTACTATTTTTGGAATATTATGAATTTTCAACAATCTTGGAATTTGAAAGAGTTTGTGTAAATTTTAGACTATTGGATATTTGTTGGATGATTCCAAAAACGTGCGAGATTGGTTTTCAATAAATTTATAAGAATTTTTTTAAGTATTGTACATTAATAAGTTTTCATCATTTTTCTACACTTTTTTTTATTTTTAAGTATGAAATTATAAAGTTATAAAGTTTTCAAACTTGTAATTTTTTAACTAACTGCAAATAATTTCTCGATTTCGAAAATCCGAAGTGTTCAATTTTTTTCGAAAATTCTATAATTTTGGTTCTACATTTTCTGCAATTTTAATATTCCGAATGTCAAAATTTGCATCCTACGTTTCTGGGTCCAAACTGAAATTTCGAATGTTTATGCCACCAATTAATTTGAATTTCGTGCCTATTATGCTAATACCTGATTACACTTTCTCTCGATTTAGTCACATTCATCCATTCGATTTAATAGCGGAAGAGTGGATCCCACCACTATGTAATGTTTTTGGAACGGCTAGAAATGAAAACTATAAATTGTCAAATTCGAATTTGTAAGTGAGAAGTAAGTGACATAACCTCATTTCGTGAACACCCGAATATTTGTTTTTATTTTTGTATTATAATTAATCCCAAACCAATTTTTAGATCGCGTTCGAAAAGTGAAAGTCAACAATTACCAAAATGGGAAGAGTTTCGAAACATAAAAAACTACTGAAATCGGAAAAGACAAAAACAAAATTGAAAGAGAAAAAACTGCCGAAAGGATTAAATATCACCGATGCCTCTTTTAAAACAGGAAAAATTGTGTTGAAAGAGCAAATGCATACACAAGATGATACCCAGATTTTGAGCAAAAGAAAGTTAGATGTCAAGGTAATGCTTTTTTATTTGTTTGAAATGTTACTTTGACAATTCATTCAAAGACATGGATATTCCGATGCATCCCAGAAATTTGATATTTTTTCCAAATTCTGATGATTTTTAAATTTATAAAATTTTTTGGTATTTGCCAGTGTACTAATTTCTTCCATTTCTACAAATATTTAACAGTCGTTAGATTCAAAAATAAAATATCCTCCCAAAAAATAATAGTATATTATAAAAAATAAAAAATAACATATTAAA
Source organism: Platygaster equestris (assembly GCA_030522785.1). Classification (NCBI taxonomy): domain Eukaryota; kingdom Metazoa; phylum Arthropoda; class Insecta; order Hymenoptera; family Platygastridae; genus Platygaster; species Platygaster equestris. The sequence continues at coordinate 25,353 of JAPYZK010000094.1, forward strand.
ATCTTACAAAACTTTTTCATTAATAAATAATGAATTATTCACCAGTCCCTTCTCCAACGGCTCGAACACCACAACCTGAAGTCTCGACTCGCAGCCGTCCGAGAACTCAAGGAAATTCTCTCAAAACACGATCCTGAAACTGTCTGCTCACCACTTCAACCTCTTCTACAAGGAATTCTGTCGCTCTCCCTCGACAGGGAAAGAGACGTCCGCCGAGAGGCCTTGAAAACTACCACCGTCATTTTGGCCAAAATGTCCGACGAAAAACAGTTTTTCTACAGCAACATCATCATTCCGTACTTAGGGTGCATGATGACCAACATAACGCCAGCAATTCGTGAAGATTCTCTGTTGCTGTTGGATTTGTTGCTGAACAACTGCAACAATCTCGTCGCCAAAAACAGCGACAAAATACTCCCAAATTTTCTGGATCTGATTTCAAGGTTACGCACGGAATCGCAACCAGGAAGGCAGTTGACGACAACCTTGAACTCCAAAATCACAAGCATCAAATGGACTACGAAAGTTCTTTCAAGTCTGGCCAAAATTTTAGATTCAATTGTCAAAAGCGAGAAGCAGAAGATTGTGGAACATGAAAAACCCGCAGAAATCGTGGCGGGGGATGATTTTTTGAGAGCCCCGATTTTTGTAAACAGAAATTTATTGCAAGTTTGTAAATTTGAGGATGAGAGTCAGGATATCGAGAAAGGTTTTTTGAAATATACGAACGAGCTTGTGCCGCTGATGTTGGATACCTGGAGGGAGAGAAATTCGGCCAGATCGTTGAGTTCTGAATCTTTGGAGCTTTTGAGAAGCATTTTTGAAATAGTGCAGTGTATGATCGAATACGCTGAAATTTTGGAAATCGACTTGGAGGAGGACAAATGCTGTTTGAGTGATGAAATCAGGGGAAATTTGAATGGGGCGTTTTTAAAAACAATTTTTGAGAATTTCCCGTACGAGCTTCAGGAAGCGGAGACGGTTTCGAAAAAAAAGCAGAAGGAGTACGAGAATAAGGACGCGAGGAATTGTTTGAAGGAGAATTTTTATTTCTGCCAATTGGCGGTTTGGGTGCTGAAGAAGGCGAATTCTGGGGGTGATAAGGAGTGGTCGGAGAAGATTTTAAAGTTTTTGACTGGTGAGTTGAAATTTTGAAAAAAAAGGGGGGGGAGGGGAGGTGGATTTTTTGAAGGTTTTTTTAAAATAAAATTTTGATGGTTGGACAAAAAGATGCAATTTTGTGGATTTTTATATATTTTTGTAACATATTGAAAAGTGTAGGTTGTAAATTTTGTTAAGAAACGTGTTTTGAAATGTAAAAGATTTTAATATTAAAAATAGGATTAAAATCGAAGGTTTTTTTTTTGTAAAAAAGTTGTAAAACTTGAGTTTTTAAAATATATATTTTTCTTTCTTTGAATTTTAAAGTTTTAAAATTTGGATACTTGAAGTTATTTAAATCGAAAATTTTATTTATAAAAACTAGTACAAAGTTGTGAATATTTCGAAATATGAAAATTTCAACATTTCGAATTTAAAAGTTTGAAAATTTGGAAACTCGAAATTATTAGTATTTTGGCATTAGAATGTTTCATATTTTGGATTGGAAATATCTGAATTTGTGTTTGTAAACACAAGTTTACACAAGTATAAAGTTTTGAAAATTTGGAATTATTAAAAATTTAATTGAAAAATATACAAGTTTGAAAATAAAAACATAAAAAAAATGCAAATTAGAATATTCTATTACATGTACTTATAGATATAATTAGATAATTTATATTCTACTATACATATATTTTATTCATAATTTTAAATATTCGGAAATTGAAAAATATAAGTGTATAAATTTAAAAACAAGAAAAGTAAACAAAAAAGTCGAACAAGTTCAAGAAATTTTAAAATTTTGAATAAAAATTTTAAGATTCTGGAATTGGAGAAAGCAAACTCAAAAATGTATAGTTCTAGAAACTAAATTGACTTTTTTTTCATTTTTTATATTTTACTCTAGAATCCAAAAATTCCATTTTCAAAAAAGTTTATGATTTCAAAATTTGCCAGTAATAAAATTCAATTTCTAATATTTGCAAATTATTGAATTTAACTTTAAAATATATTTTTTTGTTACAGAAAAGATCGAAAACTGGTCCAACAATGATAAGGAATGTCTCCCAGAATTAACAAAAGTTTTGAAAAAATTGTTTTTGCACGCGAGCGAGAATTTTTACAAAAGCAAACGTTCCTTAGAAAAAATGCTGAGCACAATTTTCGAAGCGTACACAAATTCTAAGAACCACGATCTTCAGGCCCAAATTTTTGAATTGTTTGAGGAAATTGCCATGGACAGGAATTCGAAAAACCTGCATAGGTAATTTTTTTTCAATTGGAAATTTTTATTTTTACTTTATTTTACCTTTATGACTTTGATTTTCATGAGAATTTCCACATTCTTAACAATATTTTATTTTTGTATTAGAATCTTCAATTTTGTACAAAAATGACATTTCATGAAAAATTTAAAAATTGTATACGTTCCGGGAATTCTTACAAGATTCAAAATTACCAGGATAAAACAATCCAGTTATTATTATTATTATTATTATGTTTTTAAAAAAATACGAACAAAAAACTGTATCATAAAATTTTTGTATTCCAAAAACAAAATATAAACCTATAAATAATTGTATTCTTTTTTCCTTTCCAGAGAAAAAGTTTTTCAACAATTTGTGTCTAGTCTGCCGCCACTATTGTTAAATAAACAAATACAGGACAAAACGATCCAACTTTTGAACCACATGGTTCTGACCAAAATTGGGTGGGTCAAGGATTTCCTGGCTGATCGCGAATACGAAATTATCGGTATTGTATTTTATTTTGAAGTTTGGACAAACAAAAGTACGAAAGGCTTGTATTTTTTCTAGTGGAAAATATAAACACCTTTTTATTTCACTTTTCTACAGAAAATTCCAAAACCGCGGAAATCATCGGATCCAAAAATGTGCACGAATCCCGGCTGATGATGTGCAACCTATTTTACTTCATCGACGGGACAACGTACTTCTGATAAGGCCAGATATATCACATTTTTGTACTCGATCGAACATAAAAAATCCAAAAAATTCCAAAATACTGAACATTTTTCTCAAAATTCCATATCAAAAAATCTGGAGCATCTGGTTTATCATAAAATCAATCCATGATTATCGTACCCATTTTTTTTGTTATTTCCTGAATTTCCCGATGAAATCGATTTCACCGAATCGTACAAAATCGGCCAATCCGAATTTTCCCGTAACTTATTTTCCACGTCCAAATATTTTTTCACCGCGGTTTCTCGTCGACAAATTTTCGGTTTAACTTTTTCTATTATGTACTCGACGATGAAACTCTCGATGAATAAACAAATTAGGAAATTTACAAATGCTAGGAAAAGCACGATCAGTCGCCAATCGTATGTTGGCGGCATTTGGAGTTCGAGGAATTTTTGAAGCCAAATCGCAGGGTGTAGCGTTATGTAGGAGCATAGGAAAATTAGGAAAATTATGGACCAGAAGAAAAAGCAGTTGGAGAAAATGGATTTTCTGTAGGGTTTTCCGCGGGAAAATATGATCGACATCGTGACGTATTGGAAAATCGAGGTGCAGAAGACTGAGTAATTTTCGTAGCAGCTGTAGTTGGTCGTGCTTTTCATGACGAAGGGGGTGAACCAGGGGAATGTTCGCACCAGGTTGAATGCGGCGACCTGGAAAATGCCCATGGCGACGACGTTGGCGGTGACGGAAAAGAGGGGGGATAGACTTAGGAGGCTCGTCATTGGTGGCTTGTTGTAGAGTTTTCCTTGGTAGGCCTCGGTTTTGCCTGGAATGTAATTTTCGTATGGAATTTGTCAAGGGAAAATTTGATTACTGTAGACTTCCAGATGTGGAAACTGTCGTAAACAAAGGCGTAGACAAGGAGGGTAATTTCCCTCGAAGTTTCCGAAATATTTGGAACTTCAAAATTTCTTGTATCTCTGGAAATTTGATACTACTTTTGAATTTTCATTGAAACTTTAAATATTTCAGGTTTTCTGAACTTTGAATTTCTTCAAAAGTCTCGAAATTTGCGAAACTTTGAAAATTATTCCAAAATTTTTAATATCTCTGAAACTTGAATACGACTTTTGAATTTCCATTAAAACTGAAAATATATCAGCTTTTGTGAACATTGAAATTCTTCAGAACTTCGAACATATTCGAAACCTTAAAAATTATTCCGAAACTTTAGAGGATAAAAATTTCACGATTTTTCGTGATTCTCCTAAAGTTTCAGATTCTCCCAAATTCTTCAGTCTTCACAATTCCGAAATGTCTAGAACTTATAAATTTCTTATATCTCTGAAAATTTGATACTACTTTTAAATTTTCATTGAAACTTCAAATATTTCAGGTTTTCTCAGCTTTACAATTCTTCAGAACTCCCAAAATTTCCAAAATTTTGAAAATTATTCCAAAATGTCTAATATCTCTGAAACTTGAATACTACTTTTGAATTTTCATTAAAACTGAAAATATATCAGCTTTTGTGAACATTGAAATTCTTCAGAACTTCGAACATATTCGAAACCTTAAAAATTATTCCGAAACTTTACAAGCTTAAAATTTCACGATTTTTCGTAATTCTCCTAAAGTTTAAAATTCTCCCAAATTCTTCAAACTTCAAAATTCCGAAATGTCCTAGAACTTCAAAATTTCTTGTATCTCTGAAAATTTGATACTATCTTTAAATTTTCATTAAAACTTCAAATGTTTCAGGTTTTCTGAGCTTTAAAATTCTTCAAAACTCCCGAAATACTCCCGAAATTTCCGAAACTTTAAAAATTATTCCAAAATTTTTAATATCTCTGAAACTTGAATACGAATTTTTAATTTTTATTAAAACTGAAAATATGTCAGCTTTTGTGAACATTGAAATTCTTCAAAACTTCGAACATTTCCGAAACTTCACAAGCTCAAAACTTCACGGTTTTTCAAAATCTTCCAGAACTTGAAGATTCTCCCAAATTTTCCAAACTCAAAAGTTCAAACTTCTCAATTTCCTAAACTTCGATAAATCCAAAATTTTCGAAGCTCGAAGCAAAACTCCCAACTTCGTAAGCTCAAAACTTCACGATTTTTCGAAATTCTCTGAACTTCAAAATTCCACAATGTGTAGAACTAAAAATTTTCCAGTATCTCTAAAACATCGATACATCCAAAATTTTAGAATCTTGGAAGCTATAAAACTCCGAACTCATTAAAAATTCTTAAAAACTTGAAAACTCTACAACTTACATAATTTCTAAAACTTCCAAAACTTCATAACTTTTCTCAACTCAAAAATGTCAGTACTTCAAAAATTTCCAAACCTCCAAAACTTCCATAATTTCGAACATTGCAAAACTTAACGACTTCCGAACTTCACAATTTCAAAAATTCAAAAATCTCCAAACACTTCGAAACTTCATTAGTCTGTAAAACTTCAAGATTCCAAAATTTCGTATAAAAATTGACAAAAATTTTTTATAAAAAAGAAATCGCCCTGCCCTTCTCAATTGGTCGTGAATTTCATTAAGAAACAAGGGAGACATGCGTTTTCGTAACTGAATGGAAAAATTTAATTCCCATGAAACTGAAAGAAAGTGTCTACTGCAGTTATGAAAATAATTACCGTAAACCGAGGCCAAGTTCATGATGAGGCAAATGTCGATAAAGAGAAATTCGAGGTCGGTGAGGTTTGAGTCAATTGAGTAGAGAACGACTGTGGAGATAAATTCTGTGAGTGAGTAGCCGATCATGAACTTGAATATTCCGAAGGAAGTCACCAAGGCCGCTCGACCTTCTCGAGTTACTTGGAGCACGCATCTAATGTCGTTTACTCGAGATGTGAACGGACTTGCAACGCTAAAAAAATTTGTTTCGTCCACTTTTAATGTACGTTACATAATAAATCAATAATATAATGTCAAGTTAGTTTAAATTTATATACTCAAATAAAAAAGTGTGTCCAATTTGCCGCAGTCCAAATTTAGCCGGAAATAGGTATTGAACAAAAAAAAAATTGATTCAGTGAACAATCAGAAATGAATATTAACAATTTCTGTAAATCCGGAAAAATGAGGAAATTTCGAAAATACCTCGATTCAGCTTCTGAAAGGGAAATTCCAACATGAGCTGCTTTTAGTGCGCCACAATCGTTGGCTCCGTCACCAACAAATACTGTTAAAAAATATTTTACATAAAATATTAGTCAACTACTTATTAATTTTGTCGAACAGTACGCAAATTAAACAATTAGGTCGAAAAAAGTTCGTACCGAACTTTATATAAAATTTCATCATGGATGAAACTCTCTTTTTGATACTTTTTTTACGTGAATTTATGATTAAATTTTTTTTGATTTGTATTAATATTATTTATGATTCTACTTCAAAAGTTATCAGTTTTTTTATGCAATGAACTAATAATTATTTAATTTTTGTGAAAAATGGGTTTTCGCAAACAATAAAAAATACTAACCAACATAATATTGAAGCTGCATTAATTCTAAAACTAATTGTTGTTTTTGCTCTGGTGAAAATCTTGCGAAAACTGCACCTCGAATGCAAATGCGTGGCAAAATTTCGGAAAAATGCTGTCGCAAAAGCTGCCAAGTTTTTCCTGTTAAAACGAATTTGTACTTTCGGAATTGGCCTCTTTCGATCGTTTCTAGCGAGGTCTGCGTTTCTCCATTCTGAAATTTTTTTATTCAGAATTTTAGTATACATCGGAATGATCGATTATTATTTTGACATAATCATAATTTTTATAATATTTGTTTACGGTTCGGATTTTGGAACATGGAAATATTTCCATACCAATTATTGGAATTTTTTGAATTTCTCATGTTTTTTTGCTGTTTTTTGAATATCTCTGCTTTGTTGAATTCTACGACTATTTTTTTCGAAATCGGATTTGAACGTCAAATTTCGCAGTTAAATGTAATTTCAAGAGCTAATTTTTTTTATATAACAAATTTTTAACTGCTTCGTTTGAATGATGCTTGATTACATTTTCAATGTTGTTTTTTTTTTTAGTTTTTAGTTTAGTCGATGATATGTGAAAACTCTAAAAAATGACTAGACTTCGAAAAATCGATCGATCTGATGGATTTTTGTAGATACTCTACATTTTTGGAGTTCGTTAAGTGCAATTTCGGAATAATTTTGATATTTCTGTCTATTCTTACTCTCCGGGGCATTTAAAATGCGCCCCCCCCCCCCCCTAAACGCCCAAAAATCTAAATTTCTGAAACAACCAGGAGTGTATTTCAATCAAAAATGAAATTTTTCGTATTTTGAGTTCTCAAAGTTGGCGATCTTCAATTATGAATTTTTTAGATTTTATTGTTTCAGTATAGTGGAATACATGTAATGAATTCGAAAGTTTCCGAATGAAAAAAGTCGTTCAATATTGAAAACTCCGGAGGTAAATCTCGAACCTTAAGAAATGGAATTTTCGAGGTTTCGAATTCTAAAATCACTAATCATAAATTCGAAGTTCGCAAAAATATTTGGAAGTTGCCGAATGTAAAATTTATTTATACTTGATATTTCCAAAATCGAAATTCTTACATTTCACATGTAAAATGAAATTTTGGGGATTCGGAATTCTCGAAACAACAAATTTTAAATTATCCAAAATACCACTATTTTTAAAAAAGTGTTTCAAAAAAGCTTTTCAATCTAAAAATATTGTTTCATATTTCCAGACTTCTGAACTTCAAAATTGCAAAATTTTCAAACTTCGAAAATGTCTAAAACTTCAAAAATTCCAAAAATACATGTTTTTTGGAATTATAATTTGAAAATGTTTTCATTCTTGTATTAGATTGCAATGAATCAATTAATTAATGGAAGCCAAATTGATAATTTTTAATTTCGACATAACAAAAACTGTCTAACTCTGAATTGTAAAGTGAGTCTAAATCTGTAATTGTAAATGAATTCTTACTCATATGATACGAATGAATAATCGTTATTCGTTTTTTTCAAAATTTAGTCAAGAAACCAAAGCCCCCCCCCCCCCCCATGATTGAATCCTAGATCCGCCACTGCCGTCTAGCGGCTGGTAAATTGCTCTATAGCGTCCAAGTTTTCCATGTGGGAAGTTTTTTCATTTTCTCCATCGATCGGTCTACTCTTTACGAAGAAAGTAAGTGTTCAATCATTAAAATCCAAAACCAGCTTGCCATTAAAATATATATACCTATGTGGAATTTTGTGTAGGTTGGCATACGAATCGCTCGTCGCCGAATGATAAAACATCGGAATAATGACTTAATTCCGTAAAATCGCTCGATTTTATAGATTGCTGTCTGTTTTCTACATTTTTCGACTTCGTCAAGTACAATTTTAAAGTAATTCATCAATTCCTATCCATTCTCACACGTCTGGAAATGTATAAACTCGAGATTTCGAAAAAACAGCGTATATAGTGGCTGGGAAATAGCTCTGTAGCGTCTAATTTTTTTTCAATTAGTCGTTTTTTTTTAATCCATCGATTCATCCAAAATGCTTCCAAAATCTCCAGAACCTTCAAAACCCCGAAAACAACACTCTACCAAATATTCAAAAATTGCCACAAATATCAAAATAATTGTTATTTTCGCAATTTAACCGCACACTCACGTATGAGGCCGAGGCCGGACACTGCGTGACGAACCGAATTTCCGGCTCTGAGCTCTCTTTTTCAAAACGAACGTCCACGTCTATCACAGCTTCGTCGGGCAACAAAATACCACACTCCTTCGCCACGCTCACGGCCGTCTGAATATTGTCCCCGGTTATCATAACGATCTTCATATTAGCTTCGTGCAGCTCCCTTATCACCGATTTCGAGCACGTTTTCAAACGATTTTCGAAAACGACGAGGCCCAAAAATTGCAGATCCTTTTCCACCATTTCCCGGGTCACGTTGTGAGCCTCGTTTTCCGAGACGAAAGATCGCCCCAGGGCGATGACTCGATGACCCTGCTCGGTGTAGAATCGCAGCACCTCGATGATGTTCGAGGGGATGGTTTCTGGGCGGCTCAGGTTCGCTATCATTTCCGGGGAACCTTTGGTGTAAACCACGTAATTATCACAGTTTTGTACCCGCGCTATCACGGACATTCGTTGCAATTGACTGGAGAATTGAAATTGCTGCACTATGGATATGCTTTCTGAGAAGCTCTCGTTTTTGGAGGGTCTCACGACCGCGTAGTCGCTCGTTTCGGGTTCCTCGAGGACCCAGCCGGTGCTTTCGAACATCTGTTTCGAAGACAATTCGAAGGGTCGATTAATTTGCGAATTTTCATTTTTTACGAAAAAAGAAGTACCTTGACGTCCAAAGGATCCCCGATGAGTTTCCCTTCGAGCAAAGTCAGGCTGTGACAAACGAGCATTCCCTGATAAACTGCGTGTTCGTTTAGTTTGGGGACGTTTTGTTCAGGTTCGAGTAAAACTTTATTTTCGCAAGCGACAACGCCCCACATGTCCAGACCGTCTTCTGTGAGAGTTCCAGTCTGCAAACAAAATGTACTTCATTTTGTTTGCGAGCCTTCGCTTGAAGAAAAATTGTTATTAAAACCAACAGTTACATTTGTTAACCCTTACGGAAATTGCCCTCAACTTTTTAGGGTTGACCTTCAATTCGAGGGTCAATTCTGAAGTTGAGTTGTCCAAAAAAAACGTTGGGGAGAATTTTGGTAAGGGAAACTAGAAAAATATGAATGAATGCTGGGTTGAAAGAGAATTATTTGTATGTGAATTCAAACACATTTTTTCTGTCGATGTGTTCACTCATTTCAAGGAGATTACCTTATCGAAACACGCGCAATTCACGCTTCCCGCGACGCTGATCACTTTGTTGTTAATGCAATAAATCGATTCGTGCTTGAGTCGCGTTTGAGCGTACAGTTTTCCAACTGTCAGCACAGCTGGCAAAGCTGGGGGTATTACAATCGTGATGATGTCCAGGGCTTTCAGAGCTATGTCTCCAGGGTGTATTTCTCGAGAAATCTGTTGAAGTTTTGGATTATTTTGAAATCATTTTTGCAGTTCTGCAATTTTCTGAACTCAAGGTTCATTTTTTTCACCAGGACGTGAAATATTGGATATTTTTGTGTCATTTCTGAATTTATGTATTTTTGCTGTTGATTTGTTGACGTATTTTTATTTAAATTGATTGCTCACTTTCGTGACGATGGTGTAAACGAAACCGAAAAAAGCGATGACAGCCAAAATTCCGATGTATTTGTAGGAATCGCGGTCAAATTTGAAATCTATTGGAGGAGGGTAAAGTATGGAAGCGACCAAAGCCCCTTTTTTCGTGTGCAACGCTGTCCTTATCACTTTTGCCAGGAGTGGTTTTTCGCCGAACTGTCTAAAAATTATGTATTTTTAGAATATTTGTAGAATTTCTGTAGAATATCATTTAATTTCTGTCTCCTTTCAAAAAATTCATTTCTTAATCTAGTTCGAAGTTACTGCAAAATGAATTTGAAATTATTCGAGCAGAATGTCATACATCGAAAAAACGCTGATTTGAAGTGTGTTGATTCGAGATTTCCCTGTGTTTTGATGAATTGTTATACTTTGAAAATTTTCACCAAGACTACAAATTCTCTCGGATTTCCGTAATGCATATTTCCAAAGATTTTCGAAATTTATGAAATTCTGACTCTTTTCATTATCTTTAAAATCGTCAAGTTTTTAAAAAATTGCCTACATTTTTGAAAACTGAAATTCCTACAGGAGTCGAGTTCTGATTAACACCCCCCTCCCCTAAATTGGATTTGTTCGGGCTTCAAGTGCAGAAAATTATGAAAAAATTAGAAATTTATTAATTAATTCATACTTTTTTCCCCGTCTGCGTACCTTGTTTGAATAATTCGCGTTCCTCCGTAAAGCGTGTGATGCGCGAATTCTTTGTCGTCGTAATTTTTGTAGAGCGATTTCAAAGGCGTTTTCATCACTGGAACGCTTTCCCCGCTCAGCATCGACTCGTTGACGATGCATGTTCCCGACAAAAGCACGAAATCGCAAACCACCATTCCTATGTCGACATTTATAATGTCGCCGGGGACTAGTTCTGCACTAGAAATGGTGGAAAAACTGCCATCCTCGTGCAGAACTCGGACGATTTCGCGAGTCGCCACTGTATTGTGCAAGTTCGTTTGATTCTGCAGATAGAAAATAGTTCGAAGGATTTTTTTATCCAGACAACAATTTTTTCGGTCACAGGAGACGCTTGGAAGAATTTCCAATAATATTTATAATTTTAGGACATTTTGGGGGGAGTTGACGGACATTTTTAAAAATTTTTGACTTCAACTTCAAATTCTTAACGATTTTGATCAATTAAGTGTGAAAATTATGTAATAGTTTTTATCAGTGTCGGAAAATTTCATAATTTAAAAATTTTTGAATCGGAAAATACTTTGAATTTGAAATACTTAAATTTCTAATTTTTCAATATTATTGTTACTCGAATTATTTTATATTTCAATTTTTATTTCCGACTCTCCACTTGGTTCTAATTTCTAATTCGATTAAATTTTGACTCTGATTTCGAGTTTTCAGTTTTGAAATTTCACTCGAAATGAGAGTCGAAATTTATTTGTAGACTGATCAGTCTGCAGATTTTTTGCAAATCATTGAAGATGACGCCAAATCTCGTTCTTAACTTTTAATGTATTTTGTCAGTTGTTGAATTTATTTTGAATGTTTATTTGTTCACGTGGTAAAGTCGAAAAAACTTACTTGTCGCGTCTGTAAAATGGAACTCGCGATTCCGTAAATCGACATTCCAATAATCGCTGCCGCGTAATAATAATAATTCTCTCCCAACCATACGGCCAAAGTAAAGACTTGAAACACGTAGAAAGGATTGAGAGATTCGAGGGCCAACAAAACACCTATACTTTGTATCGGCACGTCAATCTCGTTCGGTCCATAAACGATCTGCCTGAAATTTTCGAGTTTCAGATTTTTCATTCGACCCTAAAAACAGGGTTATTAGGCTTTTTTTAATGGAAATTGGAAATTTCCCTCGTTCTTCCAGGTTCTCCAAGAATTTTACCCATTTTTATATCATTTTCTATTTGTTGCAAATCTTGAAATCTTGTGAAACTTTTAAAAAATTTGGAGAATAATTTTTGACAGTTTAGTACTCCCCAAATTTCGGCATATGAGTGAGAATTTTGCTCAAAATTAGTGGATTTTCCACTCACTCAGTCTTAATTTGCAGGATTTTCACTGAAATTGAGTCAGTTTTCACTCGAAGAAATTTCGAGTAAGATTTTCGTTCATGTTATTTACAATTTCGGAAAAATTTTCCGAAAATGTGACTTTTCCAATCTTTATTGATATTTCTAGACTAATTTTGCATCATCTTTTCGTCATTTTGTTCGCACCTCAAGCACCGTTCTTCCTGTGATAAACCTTTGGTTTTTTCTTCGCAAAGATCGCGGCAGTTGTGTCTTTCCAGGCCAACGAGGCTCGAAAACTCGCTATTTTGTTGGTCCCAAATGTAACATTTTTTTTTGCAATAAAACGCCCTATAGTTTTGTACCCGACATCGCGTGCCATTTTTCAAATTCAGCGGTAAAGTTTTACCGTGAACGGACTCGATAAAGGTTTCTTCTTTGAGCAAGGTCAAATTTCTGCAAAAAACAGTACCCAATTTCTCATGTGTAAAAAAGTTCTTTCATAATTAAATAAAGTTAATTATTGAATGATTCAAATAGTACCGAAAAGTTTCAGCAGATATGGTTTTCACGTCCTTCACGAAATAGGACTTGTATTTTCCTTGATAGTCGTCCTGTAACATTTGTGAAATGATATTTTATCATTTCGTAATTTTAATATTATTGAAAACTGTTTTAACTTAGAGTTGCAAATAAAAAATCGAAAAATGGAGTTTGGTAGCTCCCGAAAATTAGATTAGATGATATATTTTTTAAAATATGGGGTGTTTATGAGAAAATTTAGAAAAATATAGATTATATTATTGCTTACGATAATGAGCAATTTTTGAGCTCGATTCAATGGACATTTTCGGTGTGTTGAGTAAAGCAATAATCGCGGGTACCAATGGAAAATAATTCTAATCAATCCAAAAGTCACGAGGTACGAAGCGTAGGTGAGCCATTGTTTCACCGGGCTTTTTTCGAATCCGTATACTCGCTGCGAAAAAACAAAAATACCCTATTTTTCTAGACAAATAGCGTCAGAAAATTTTTTTGTCTAACTGACACATTTCGATTTCAGATTGTCGAATTTCCTTACTTTTAATTTTCGATTTGATGTGATTACGAAATATGTTAACTCAAATTTTCTGAATTCTACAATTTTATGTTTTGAATTTTAGTTATGATATTAAGTTCCAAGTTGTTGAATTTTTTAATAATTCTTAAAAATTGTTTTCGCAAATTTTAATTGGTGCTTCAGATGCTATAACGACAAATTTTCAAAGTTTTCATATTTGTGTCTCAGAACTTTCGAATTAAATTTAAAAATGTTTATATTTGGAGATTTTATAATTTCCTAGTTGTCTGATTATTCAGCTTTGATTAAAAAACTTTACAAAGTCAGTTTTTCGAATTTTCGTATACGAAAATAACGAACGGAAATGTTCGAATGTTCAAAATGTTCCTATTTTCCAATGTTCGAATTACAATTTTCGTAAATGAAATTAGAAACTGAAGTTACCAAATTTCTGGAATTTTAAGTAATCGAATTATTAATGATAAATTTCGATATCATTAAATTTTTGGATCTCCGAATTTATATTTCCAGTGACAAACTTGAATCGCCGCAAAAGTAAAATTTTCATAAACATAAATTCGATTTGATCGAAAAAATATAAGTACATCCAAACTGAAAAATCTTCACCGAAACACAAAATTCATATTGTTTTTCGAAGTTTTAACCACATTTTAACTCAGTTCCGACGCCACTGCGCACAGACATTAAAAAACACTCATCGTTATTATTGAAAACCAAACAGAAATTAGCATAACGAACACTCTCAAAAGAGATAAAGACGACGTTTTTCCCCTTCAAGAACAAACAACTGATTTATTCCCCAATTATCATTATTATCAATTGAATTATACCAAATCCTCGTCTTGATCAGTGTCGATTCTTTGCTGATAATCATCCCATTTAGCTCCATTTTTCAACCCTAAACAACAATATAAATCATTTTCTCGAAATCCCAGAAAACCCCGAATTTCAAAAGGTGCCAAGCGCCATTTAACCCCACGAATTTTAACCCTGGCACTTGGCGCCCTTTGAACTTTCGACTCCTCGAATGTCCTCACCATTGGTGTTTGTCATAACTCCTCCGGGATGGATTTTCCGAGCAGTTCTTCTAATTTGCGAACTTCATTCGCGAGCTGAACAAAAAAAAAAAAAAATGTTTTTAGGTCAGCAAATACGGTCTGCAAAAAATTCCGACTATCTCATCAATTTTCACCGATAACGTTTTCGGAGTAATGACGTTCACGATAATGAATTCAACTCACTACGATAAACACGAAATCGGACATAATAAAGAGCGAAAATTTCGAAAACTGCCAAGCGCCAATTCCGAAAGGTTCGTTTTCCGATGGATCCAAGTGGAAAAATGAACCTTATAGAAATAATACTTGGCAGTTTTTGCTTTTCCAGAATTTAGCGTACTTTCTTTTTTTAAAGGGGAAAAATGGGGGAGGGGGGGGAGGTTTTTGAGCTTACTTCGAAATTTTCGCTTGTTTCTTTTCATTCCTGAAACGTGTCCCGCGCGAAAGAGATACTTTAGAGAACACTCATGAGTTCCATCTGATAAGAACTATCTTCTCAAGTTGAGTTACATGTAAATGCGCCGAAGCAAAAACGACGATGCGGTTGAAAAGCGAATTTTAACCCGTGGTGGTTTGATTGACGCGCGGCGCGAAACTGAGAAACAATGCCACACTGAGATTCTCTTCGACCCGGGGGGGGGGGGGGCTAGCCCCCCCCCCCCCCCGGGGTGAGTTTTGGGGTTGTGATGAGAATTTTCGATGTTGAGCTTATTGTTTGTTTAATGGGGGAAATATATTTTCAAGTATTTCGGAAAAAAGAAATTTCAGATTTCGCGATAGAGTTACAAGTATGTATTAAAAATTATGAATCGCAGGTGATTATAGTAATTATGATATTATTCAAATTTTTAGAATTCAGGTATTTGGAGGATTATTTCAATAGAAATGTTCTAATAATCAGGTTTTATAATGAATCGATTTTTTTCATACAATTTGCGAACATTTTTGGGAGCTTTTCAGAGTTTTGAAAATTGCTGAAAATTTTTCAATAATTATACTGAAGCTATTTTTGTCATTTATCATGCATTCACGACGATTTTCCAGAACATATTTAAAGTTCGGAGGAATTAGCAAAAAAATTTTTCGAAAATTCGAACATTCTCGTGTTACTTCTTGACTGTTTCCCAAAAATATGTATAAAATGACGAAATTATGTTTAATTGGTATAAATGGTAATGATATGATATAACAAACTTCTTACAGTTATTATTTTTATTATAAAAACATTAGAAAATTGTTCCAACGGTAAAAATCGACCCAGAGATCATTGCCATTCGTGAGTCACGAAAATATCATTCAGCTTTTCAAAGTTCATGAGAATTCTGATAATGAATCAAAAGAAAATGACGCAAGTTTAAAATGCCAGCCAGCTTCGATTTCATTGCAATATTTGCAAATAATTAGTGAACTGGAAAGCACTAGATCAAATCGGAGTGAACGGCACTTACACTTTTACGGGGTGCCGCATTTTAATCTTCTGTTTCTAGTCAATTGAATGACCGTAAACGACACGAAGGCCAGACCCTATTGGCTCCGAAAAATTTGTTCAACTCTTTCTCGAGCATGCATGTAGAAAATTCTACAAAAATAACATCAAAAAACGAAATTTAATGTTTTACCCTTAAAATTGAGATTTTTTGTTGTTTGTAAAAATAGATCGAATTCTAATTGAAACTGAATATGAAATTGACTTGCAATTTTATTTTCATAATGTGGTTATTTTGGGTTAAAAAAATTTGTTCGACGGAGGTACACATTTTCTTTTTTTTTTTTTTCAACATATGTATTGAAATTTTGTACTCTGTGAAAGTAAAAATCTAAACAAATAAGATCAACATATTTCCCAACAAACCGAAATATTTGCAGAATTATACTTTTTTCCTCTTAATGAAAATATTAAAAATAGATGACTTTTTTTGTTATACACTCATTCGAAAACGGACAAATTTGCATAGTTTTCTCGATTTCGGAATGAACTAACTGAAGACCAATCTAAAATTCAAAACGACTATTGAGTTATCTCGCAATTGTTTTCCGGCAATTAAAAGTCAGCGCGCGGGCCGTTAATTGCCGCATCTTCGATGTAACTGACAAAACGAGCGCGGATAATCCCGATTTTACATCTTAATTGCAATCATATCTGACGGAAAAAAAGTAAATTATTGTTGTACAATGTTGCTTCTCTTGTTGTGCAATTAATTTTGAGATTTTCGAATACTGCAATTATCCAAGTGATTAATATAATCGCCAATCACGATTTAAGTTGAAGATGTAGAAAAAACTTCGTAAGGAGAAACAATTTTTTTTTAATTTCAAATTTTTTAAATTTCAAATTCTTCGAATTTTATAATTCTTTCGCTTTGGCATTTTTTTGTTTTTTCATTCTTTTGAATTATTATTGATTTTATATGCTAATTTTTTATAGCTTTACAGAATTTAAATTTGTAATTTTCATGTTTTTATGGTAATTTTTTGAACAGATCGCAAATGTATTGGAGTTTTTCATTGATAATTGAATTTTCCAGAAATATTCAGTTTCGTGACTATTGTATTTCATTTCGCTGATTTTTTCGACATTTTTTCATGTTTCAGAATTTTTAACATTATTTTAATTATCAAATAAATTCGAAATTTCTAACAATTACGAATTTTTCTCAGCCCTCGGATGTCTTAATTTGCAACCGTTTTTATAATTACTATATTTTCCACTGATTAAAATGCATATTACGTAAAAAAAAACATAATTCAACATATTAAAAAGTTTCGAAAAACTGTCCCAAATTTTTTTCTGCGCGCTCCTGTACGAATAGCAATGCAAGAAAACGACCGTAATTGCAATGCAAAACGTATGATTTTTTCCCATTCATAGTCCGTGCAACCTTGTCGTTCTGGCGGAAAATATACGAGTCCTTCGTTTTAATACCATACAATATAAATTGTTGAGTACGAAAAAAGTTTTTCGTCTTGATAAAAGTGCAAACAAACAATTCCCAACAATTTAGAAGACACAATTCTCTTATATCTCTACATTGGAAAAAAAAAATAATTTAATCACGTATTAATTTTTTTTTCGCAAAACCAAAAATTTTGCAGTTGCTTTCATTACGACATATAAGAAATATTTCAAAATTGAGTACCAGTGAAAATCGTACCGCACGACTTCAAAATATGTTACTTCCGTATATGTTTTAAAAAACGTGACTTTCGTGTGTATACATTTTTTCTCTCTCGATAACACGTAAACGCGAGAGCACGTAAAAATGATTTCCTGATTATTACGCCAATGCTAAAGTGTATTGGATCAACCTTGATAGACCCTGATCTAGGGGACATTTGCTTGATTTAGCCGCTTACATTTCATTTAACAGGTGAAATCTAAATCAGGATCATTGAAATATTCGATCTGCATTTACGAATTCTTTCGTTCAAGAATTTCAGAAAATTTTATCTCGAATTCAAAAATTTCAGTATGTACCACAATTGTTGACGAATTGGCAAATGGAAAGTGCTGTTCACACGATCAGCTGTTTTGTTATGTAATTAGAATGTGATAAAATTGGAATAAAAAATGTTCCCTTCCAGTAGTTCCAGTAGCAACACTTTTGCTTTTACCTGTCGTAATTAATATTATTGCCTTGTGCTAGTTTTAATGCACGAGAATAATTAACGCATTTTTATGGTAAGTAATGAGCATACCATTTTTTAAATCTTTTTCTTGGAGTTCGTTTGTTTTAAGAAAGGTGGATTTTCGTGATGTTCCAAGGTAATGCTCGAACTGTTGAATTTTTATTGAATAACCACTCGGAAATGTGCAATTAAGATAACAATCTGTAGTTTTTCATCTCCAGGAGTCCTTTGTCTTGAGAAAAATGTTTCTTTTCGACATTATTTTAAAAAAAAGTCAAACGCCTTTATGAGATTCATAAATTTTTTGGAGTCAATTTTTTCATCGTAGGCAAATGGGACGAAAATCTGCACTCAAAAATTTTGAAAAAGACTCAAAAACGAAGATTTGTACTCATGTATTCGTCATTTATTTTATAAACTTCAGTACAATTTTAGAATATTGCCAAAAGTATTTTAGGTTTTTTAAAAATTCGTATTTTTTCCGAATTAAAAAAGAACTCTCTGAAATTTCGGAAAACTTTGAAAATACATTATTCTAATTTTTCCGAACATACTTAAATCATAATTTTCATACTTTCTCCAATATAATTTTAATTTTTCCGATGAATGAAAAGTTCGAAAAAAATTACGAAAGCTCAGGAAACCTTCAGTATCGAAACAATTTCATCATCTTACATTTTCCAACCCCTTGATTTTCAACACAATTTATTTCTTTTCTTGTTTCCTTTTTTCCAATTCAGTTTTTAATTTTTCGTAGGACGGCAGACTCCTCAAAGTCTGCAAACTCGGAGGGATCGGAACATTTTTGAAACTCCGGGCAACTATCGGGGGTGGAATTTCCTCGCTCGAACTCGCGCGAGTCTGCCTCCTCGGCGGGGGCAGCGGGGGCGGGATATCTGCATTTTCCATTCGAGCGAGCTCGTTATTTAATGTAGTAGCTTCCCTCGTAATTGACAATTTGCTCGCATTGTCAAGGTACAGCTCATTTTCAAACACCTGTTGGCGAGGGGAAAAATATTAAAATTTCCAAAAATAGTTGTGCATCATACTCCTAGAAGTGCAATGGTCAATTTCACGAGTGTAAAATCAGCAATAACTCATTTACTCATGTCATATCATGCATTGTATTCCTAGTAGCATAATATATAATTATACTACTAGGAAACTTATACTTTTCTCACCCCTCCCCCTCTTTCAAGATAATATGTATAATATTGTTATTTCGCGTTATTTTATCCAAAGTTGTGAAAAAAGTACGTACTTTTTCTATTGTTATCATTTTGTGGACACATTTTTTCCACGTTTCAGGATAAAATAAAATTCGTAACTATTTTTTAACTTAAGCGACTCTAAACTCACGTTCATTGAAAAATTATTGTGTAGTACTTGAGTAAATTTTTGGAGATAAAGTAAATTGTTATGTAATTTTTCCTTTTGTTATTTGAAAAATTATAAATTCGTTCTTACGCAGGGTGCACCGGAGAATTGTAAACCGCTGTTATCAGTTTGTGGTTTTCGGTTCGGGATTGGTGGGGGTGATGACATTTTTACCGGCTCTAATTTGAAAATATGTTAATCTTGATAAATTTAAAACAAAAAAAGGATATTTGAAAGAATGGTATTAAAAATGTTTGGTTCCTTTCACATACGCTTTACCTTCGTAGTCATAAATGTCGACCAAAACTTGATCCATTTCTGCAAACATTATGTAATTTCGGGAAGTTAGAAAATTTTATAAACTTTGAAAAAATATGTTAACGTGATAACGTTTAAATACTACATTGAATATTTTTCAAAGTATGCATTCCATTTTTTGAAAATGTTCCAAAAAAGACCAAAAATTTAGCCTATATTTCGATAAATGATTTCGTAAAATGATTCTGTGCTTCCGGAATTGTTCAAATTTTCATATTTCTTATTGAAATACTCACGGAAATGAATGAAAACCCGATATTCAAAAACACATCTTCACTGAACAACGTCTTATTTTTGAATGAAAATATCTTCCTTTCACCTGGATTGTAAGTTTCAGCTGATGAAAAACAGCCATTTTTCATGGAATCTATTATGAAATAGTGCAGAAAAAATTTGTTTTTTTTAAGCGATTCTCCAATCGAATTTTTTTGTCTTCATTTATTATACGAGAAAAAACTTGTCTTTGAAATCCAATTTCCATATGATCGAATCATCAGTGAGAGTTTCTTTTTATTTCCTGCGTGATTATAACTTTAAATAAGTATTTTCTAAGTTCATATATGCAAAGTAATTTTGTCGATTCTTTTTTCAGAATTCTTTGGTTTGTTATCAGAATTTGTTTCTCCCTAAAATGGTCAAAAATAAGGAAATTTACAAAAAAATCGCATGAGTCCATTCTTCCGAAAATTTGCAGATGCTCAAAATTCGAAGATTTCTTATAATATTTTGATTTATTCACAAATTATTTATTTACAAATACAATGCAATGAAAAAAATATGCACTTAAGAAAATTTTCGAGAAATGTATTCAAAATTTTGTATTACATTGTGAACATTTATAAATAATTTACTAACATGTTTCAAAATTTCTCTGTGTTATTTTATTATGAACGTCAATTTATCAACGAGTTTCCAAAGATTTTCATGAATTGTTCATTTAAATGATATAAGAAACACTTCGAAAAATCACAATTTTTCGGAGTTTCGAAGTTTTCCAGATTCACAAAATTTTTCGCGTTTCCTGCCATTCACAGCGCACGCGCAAAATTCAAAATCACTTTTGCTCCTGCGCAGTGAAGTGCAGTGAAGTGACAATTTAGCTGTGCTCAGTCAGTTGTGCTTGTGCATGGTGCCCTGGTAGTGCCCTGCAAAGTCAAAACCAGTCAAAACATTGGGTGGAGTGAAATTCAGTGAAATTAGTGTTAATTTACATTACCTATTCAAGTAATGTACACACTTCTTTTTACATAAATATCCACTAGTTATCCTTTCCTTCATGATTTACATTACAAACCAAGTGTACGCTAAAAGTTTTACCTGAAAAAATTGTGTTCGAGCTTAAGTAAACATAACCCCTAAACCTCAAATTCTCGAATGACAATATTCACGATCCTGAAACTAACAATAAGTGAACAACAAAGTTACAGAAAAAGTTTTTGTGTTAATTTACAGTAGAAACAACTGTCATCTACTAGTTTCGCATGCACTATTTTTATGGACACTTCTAAATTGTCATCATTTCGTTTTGACAGTTGTAAGATTTTTGACAAAAATATGCGTTGTTTTTCTTTTCCGAACGACGATTGTTCCAGAAATGAAAATTTTATGTGTTGATTGGTTTTTCGATCTCATTTCTTAGCCTTTGGAACATGAACTTGATACATCGCACTTATAATTTAGTTACGAATTTCGGTTAAATCGGAGTGTTGAAAATAATATGTTCTATTTTCGAGTCTTTTTTTGGAATCGGTTAATTTTGGCCAGTAACGAGCCTGTATAAAAAAATGAAAACAGGCTGTGTCTGGGTCTGAAATTGACTGCAATTATCGAGGACGAGAGTTTTCCACGTCGATATATATTTCGAGCCGAATTATAAACTAAAGACCATTCACTAACATCAATGCAAATGTCCAAGTGTCATGTCAACCGTACCAGTTGGACTTTGGCCTCATTGGTGGAAGTGTCCTGGTCCAGCAACGGACTCTGCTGCCCCTCAAAAATATATAAACATTTTTTTAAAACATTTTAATGCCCATGATTTCTTACCTGTCGAAATTTGAGTTCCTATAAATAGGTAGTTTGGCCATCTCGGCGCAAATGTTTGATTGGCTACCTCCAAAGCTAGGTTCAAAATGGCGGCCCCTATAGGAAGCATATAGGTAAACAGATGAGTGTATGCATTGTACCGCCGCCATTTTGGACCCAACGGTACACATACACACTAACACATGCAGAGATAGCCAAACTATTTATAGGAAATCTAGTCGAAATCACTGTATATTGTTATACATATAAATATTATATGTATAGTGATCAGTAGTCTGAAAATATATAAATTCGGGATAATATTGTATATTTGTTATTATGTAATTCAAATTTTTGGGTGAAATATGTGTATATTAGGGTTGTTGCAGGTTTTGGAAAATAATGTCTTTTGAAAAAACAAAATAATATTTTGAATAAATTAGAGATGAATTTCAAAATCCTGCTGAAATTATTTACATTTTTTCAATCTTCTGATTTTTCAGGTGCCAATTTTTGCCCGCTTCAAATTCCAAACATTCAGAATTTGATTATTATTGATTTCCATATTATTAAAAAAATTGATGAAAAAGAATACCCTCAAAAATAACCAATCTCAAAGTGTTGAAACTCAAAAATTTCCATTCAAAAATTAGACTCCAAACACAAATGTGAAAAATCAAAACGACCCTAATAAATACATAATATCATTGCCCATCATATTACACATATGTGAATGAAATGAAGATGTATACAAATTTAACAATTATTCGCGAAATTTGCAGATTCTGTAGGTATTCATTTCTCAGCGAAACTAGTTTTAATAATTATGGAAACGAACGTATCGAATGCCAAAGAAATGAACTCAGTGGATTCAGATGGTAATGAAAAATCGGAGTCGATGGAGCATGATGGAGAAATGGAAAATCCTGAAAATGAGGAAGACGAGGCAACGAGAAATAATGTGGGAAACCCAACGCATGACGAGTTGAGACAGTTTGATGTTTTGGATGACCTTGAAAGACATCCCGAGCACAATGAGACTGATAATGATTCCGACACGAATTCCGATGTTAGCATGGACTCGGATGTTCCGGATGAAGAGATCGAAGCGATGTTGGAAGAAAGTTGGTATTTTTGGAGTTGGAACATTTTTGGATGAATTATTCTTAATTTTTGGGGAAATTTTTGTAATTCAAAGTCCTGAATTTCTAAGCTTATTTTCCCGGAGGAATTTTAAAATTTCGAAACTTTCATTTTGTGTATTGAAGATTTAATTACTTCGAAATTAGTGCATTTTTTTTTTTTGTAGTTTTTGAACTTCGAATTTTTTGATTGAAAATTCCAAATTTTTTTAGTTTGGCACCATTTTTGAATTTGTATATATATTGTTTATAAATTTCAAAATTCGGGAATGAATTTAAAAATTATCTAATTTTCATATTATTTACACGTAATGTTCTGAACCAATTGTAAATTTTAAACTATGGAATTTTTTCACTTTTGACGTCCAATTTTCATTGTGCTTATGTTTTTAATGAATATACAATTTTCTCATGCTTAATAATTTTTGGAAACAAATATCGAAATTTTGAGACTTACGTTTTCCAGATTTAAGCTTCAATTTTTTCAGAACTTGAACATTTCTGTTTCTAGTTTTTGGAACTTTGAATTTTTCAACAAGTTTTCCGAAAATTTCAAATTTTTCTATTTGTAAATTTTTAAATGTCAAAATTTTGGGATTTGAGTACTCGTGTATAAAAATTTCAAAATATGTGGTGATTTTTTAATTTTCTCTAATACTGAATTCCTTCTTTTAAAATTTTCAAAAAGGATGTGAATTCACATCTTTGCACATTTTTAATACATTTTACAAATGTTGAGTAATTTTTTATTTATAACTAAGTTAACATGCAAGAAAGTGAAAAAAATATACGCTGTTTTCAATGTGTAAATGTTACTTTTTCAGGTTTGTCAGAAGAATATAAGAAAAAAAGAAAAGAGAATGCAGGAAAATCGGCGCCGTACGAAGAAAAAGAGAAACTAGTTTTAGATGGTAAGAAAAATTAATAGGACTTTTTCGCCTAGCTTGGAAAATCGTGAATTTTTTTCAGACTTTCATAGAATCCTCTGAAAATACTAGAGTACCAAAGTCAAGGAAAAATTTAGGAATTCGAGAAAGTTCTGAATGTAAAAATCTGCAGATTCCAAGCTTTTCAAAAATTCTTCGGAACTGGCGTTGTTAACACAAAATTGTACAAACATTGTTTGATTGAATTTTAATTGAAATCAATTGACGAAATATTTCAAAAATTATCTAACTGAAACTTGATGAAATTTGACTCCAAAAAATACTAAGTGAAACTCCTAATTTTCCAAAAATTTCAAAAACTAATTTATTCAGGACACTTTCAAATTGACTGTGAAAATTGTGAAAAAATGTGTGAATCCTGCAAAGTTCCCAAAACCAAAATCTACACCAAATTAATAATTCCCAGAATGTCTTGTAAAATGTTTATACAATATAAATAAAAAATTACGCAACTTTAATTAATTAATTAATCAATATTGACTTTTTCAGAAATCGGTCACAACCATTTCGACGTTCTTCCGGAAGGTTGGGTCCAAGTAACGCACAACAGCGGCATGCCCTTGTACTTGCACAAAACTTCCAGGGTGTGCACCTTATCCAAGCCTTACTTCCTGGGTCCAGGAAGTGTCCGTAAGCACGAAGTGCCTCTCAGTGCCATTCCATGTTTGCAATACAAGAGGGCGTTATCCGACGAACAGGAGGAAAAAGAGAAAAACAAAGACAAAGAGCCGGTCAACGAAACACTGCCCAGCGCGAAAATCGAAACTGTCCAGGAAAATCGCAAAGAAAATTCCCTGGACAGCGAAAAACTCAGGGAATATTGCATGTCGCTGTTCCGGTTCAAGGCCATCAAAGTCATGCGATTCCAGTCAGTTATTTTCCATCTTTAAAACCTGTCTTAGAATTCGTGATGATTTTCGCGCTACTTTTTATTCATTTCGAAAATTTTCGGAAATTGTGGAGTTTTTTAGTGACGTATTTTTTTAGATCCTGGTCGGCGAGAAGAAAATTTACAAAAAACAAAAAAAGGAGTAAACAACTGGAGAGACCGACTTTGCCTGACGGCACAAAACTAATTACATTCCCAATTAACAATCCTGGCTGTGGTAGTTATGGATACGTCCAAGAAGAGGGGGGAGGAAATCGACCGTCTAAACATTGGATCATGAATCCATCGGGAAAAAGCTACGTTTGCATTTTGCACGAGTATGTGCAACACGCGCTCAAAAAACAACCAACTTACAAATATCAAGAACTAGGTAATAAAAATGAGATTGAGGGTTTGAATCTTAATGATCATTACATACTTTGCGAGGATTTTTAATATTTTTTGTGAGTTTCATGAATTTTAGATTCAATTTTCGAAGAATTTTTTATCGTGAAAAACACGTTTACTAAAATAGTACATTATGTAACAAGTCCGCAAAATAGGTTATTTTAAAAAATTAAAAATTTTCGAAATATTCGCCAATTTCAAAGACTGAAAATTTTTGAAAATTTCGTAATTTTTTCGAAATTTTGATAATTTTAGACATTTTTGGGCATTTAAAAATTTTGTAAATTTTGGTAATTTTTGTAAATTTCGAGAACTTCGTAAATTTCCGGAAAATTTGAGAATTATAAAAATTTTCAGAATTTTGGAAATTTCAACTTTTGGAAATTCCGGAAATTTTCGAAAATTTTGAAAAAGTTTGTGGAGTTCATAAAAATGTCGATATTTTTACACGGTTTGAACATTTTCCAAAACTGATGCGGAAATATTTCCAAAAACAGTGCGCAAAACGCCATTTCGCGCACACTTATTCCGCACTACTATACTATATCAATAAAAAATGCCATTTTGCGCCCACATTTCGTGCATGAAAAAGGGCCATCTTTGCGCACGTGTGAAAAAAAATATGTTTGAGTTTTGCAACAACCTGTCAAAAATTTTTCTTTACTTTCCCAGAAAATGCCGCAACTCCTTATTCAGCCATCGTTTACATCAACGAAATGGAATACGGCAGCGGTTACGGTAGCAGCAAAAAACAAGCCAAAGCCAACGCAGCCCGAAAAACCCTAGAAATATTGATTCCCCAGATGAAAGACAAAATTTCAGGCAATGGCAGTGGCGACGTCACCGGTTCCGGATCGGATCGCACGACCAAGGCTTCGAAAAGCAGCAACGACTCGGATCTTTCCTTCTTCGATGAAATCGCGATCGAAGATCCGAGAGTCGCCGACTTTTGCGCCAAAACGACTGAGCCTTCGCCGCATGCAATTTTGATAACTTGCTTGCAGAGGAATTTCGGCGTGGGAAATATGCAAATTAATTATTCCGTGAACACTTTGAAACACCAGCGCAACGAGTTCACAATGAAGGCTGGAAAACACGAAGCTACAGTTGTAAGAGAATAATACTTTGAATTTTGCTGGTTTCTTCGATTATTCTCATTCTTAAATTCTTCAATTGTCAACCTTTTCTCCTCTGTCCAAAAAACTTGAAATGTTGAAAATACACGAACTTTTGTAATTTTAGATTTGTCGCAACAAAAGAGACGGCAAACAACGAGCTGCCCAGGCCATCCTCCAGCAGCTTCATCCCCAGATAAACTCATGGGGCTCGCTGCTACGGCTCTACGGTTCTCGCAGCGTCAAAAGTTTCAAGGAAAAAAAACAGTTGGAACAAGAAATTACCCTCCTGCAAGGAAAAGCCGCCGTGAACCAACCGAACCACGCGATCCTTAACAAGCTCAGAAAAGAGATGCAAAAACTAGCGGACCAGCAAAACGCCATTCAGCCCATCGGAAAATTCGTTCCCCTCGATTTGCCGACCGGATCAGCAGCCAATTTGAACAACGTCGACATTTAAAACCACCGCAATCGTGTTGAACGTAGTTTTAAGTAAATCGACGAATTTTTCCTCTTACGATATTTTTTCTTTATAAAATCACGAAATAATGAAATATGTACACTGATGATTCGTTGGATTATGCAGATTTGCCCGCAATATTATACACAAAAATAAAAATGTTGAAATTATTCGATAATCTATGTTTTTTTGCTTTTTAAGCTGTGCTGTTGGCTTCAAGGTCCATGTCTGACCAAACCGCTTCGGTCTCGCTTTCATCGCCGGCTTCGTTGTCGGTGTCGGCTTGTTCCTCGCCTTCGTAAAACGTCGTGTCGAGTTTTATGGAGGAACTGTCGAGACGGTGCATGCCTTCTTTCACTCTTCTGTTGTTTGGTTCCAAACTGGGTGATGAAAAAATTAACAATATTATGATAATTATGTAATCAAAAATTATGAATTTTAATACAGTATTCATATTCGAACTGATTTGAAAGACAGTTATGTTTGCTCTATTTCCTTATAATCTTTGGATTTTTCTTGAATTCATACAATATTTGAATAAATAAAAAAATAGAACACATTAAATAATCAAAAATTATGAATTTCGAAACAATATTTATATTCAAATTAGTATGAAATAAGTTCAATCTGCCCTACTTCCTGATTATTTGTAGCACTCTTAAAATGAGTATAAGATATTTAAGATAGTTTGCGACTTCGTTCAAAATTTTTATAGAAAAAGATATCGATAAAGAAATGAATTCACTCACTGCAGAGCAATTGCGTAATTTTCTAAAGCTTTGTCTTCGTTGTGCAATCTCATCCACAAGTTGCCCAACATTTCATGCAATCTACACTTTGGCTGTGTTTCTACTTGTTTTTCCAGTAACGATATAGCTCCCTCCAAATTCATTTCTTGCTCGTATATTTCGACTAGCAACAACGCGGCGGGCAAATAAACCTCGTCCTGCGATAAAGCTTTTTCCAATAGATTTTTCGCCTTTCCAGACGTTACCGGGTCTTTCATTAAAACTGAAGCGTACAGCTGAAATAAAAAAAAACGATTTTTCAAAATGAGAAATCTAATCAATCAAAAAATTAAAAATGCAAAAACTGTAAATTAATAAATCAAGTTAAATTTGATTCTAAAATTTGAAAACTGACGAATCTAAGTAACAAAATTTTACATAGCAAAAAATTTCAAATTCAAGAATTTTTCAATATGGATACTGAAACTCAGGAACCAAGAGCTGAAGTTTAGAATGTTTCGATATCGAAATAAACATTTTGAAAATTCTGTAAATATCAATACATACATTTCAAAATGATGATATTTCGATATTACCGTTTCGCTGTGAAATAATGCCGTGTACAATAATTTTAAAAAAAATCTCACCGTGAGAACTCGAGGCGTATGCCCGAGAGATTTGCAACAACTACTTGCAATATTCAAGGCCTCCCTTAGCCTGTGCATTCCCACAAAACAATCGACGAGACCTTTGTGGGGCTCGAAGCGATAAGGCTTCAACTGCGACGCTTGCCTAAAATGAAGCGACGCGTCCTGGTATTTTTTCTGGTCCACCAGAAGATTCCCGCGAAGAATCAAAGCTTCCACATTATTTGGGGAAACATTCAGGGCCTGAGCAGCGAACGTGTTTGCTCTGTTCCAACTTTTCGCCGAGTACGATGCGTACGCCATGACAATGTACGATTCCACCGAACACTCGTTCGTCAACATTGCCACAGGAATCAATTTCTCCAATTCTTTAGTTGCCTCTGTTCTGTGCAAAGCTGCCGCTAGAATTTCCAACCTACAAAATGAAAAAAGAATTATTTTCGAATTCGAACTTTTTTGAATTTTAGTATACGGCAAATTCCAACTAGTTTGATCAAATTACAGGTCTTCAAATGGTAAACATCTTCAAACGTAGATTTTGAAGACGTTTAGAATTCAAAAAAATTTTCGATAAAGTAAAATTGAGTCATGTTTGAACAAATTCATTTTCAGTGTTTTTTGGAAATTTGTAAAGTACCCTCGAGTCATGTCAGGTTCAACATTTTTAGCTTTTTTTAGACAATGAATCGCGTTCATGTCGTCCCCCGCGTAATAATAACATTCGCCCATGGTGATGAGCAAGTTAACGTTGTTTCGCAAAAAATTGCAATTGTCTAGGAGGCTCAAAGTTGAGATGGCGTGGTTGTATTCCCTGTTGTGAATGTGGGCATGGGCTTTGATCCAAGAATTGAGCCAGTCCAGGTTGATCAGATTTGAGGCGCAGCCGACGATCAAAGAGTTCACTTCGATGCCCTTGACTCCTAGCGCCAGAAGCCCTTCGGCAGCCTCCAGGGCGAGAGGGCATTCTCGGAGAACTTCTTTGTACGTTGCGATTGCTGGACGCTCCTGGCCCTGTTCTTGGTACATCTTCGCCAGAGCCATATTTACCTGGAAGTTTCTTTTTATTCAATCAAGATCCATTTTTTAAGGTTTTTAGATTGCCGTTACTCATAGATGAACAAATTTTTTGATTAACAAAAAAGTTGTTCAGCATGAAAAAATGTGAAATATTGAACCCAACTCTATCAAATATAAATTAAAAATCGCGTATAATAACATTTCCATATTTTGTTGATTATTATACCTTCGCAGTTCTCTGTTTTCCAGGAATCGACTGAAGAAACTGCGAGGCTTCTTGCACATTGTTCATTTTGACCAAACATAAATGAATTTGATACTTGATATCAACATCCGAAAACTGTGCCTCGAGACTTGGTTTTGCAGCTCCTTTGCTCTTGACTAGACATTTCCTAAACTGCAGTGATTTTTTATACAGAGATTCAGCTTTTCGATAATTCCCCAACTGAAAATGGGAGTCCGCGTAATAAACATACACGACGAATTTCGTACCGGCAGTAAACAAATCATTGTTGTGGTCGCTAAGGGAAAGTGCTAAATTCGCCTGCAATAAACAATGTTTTATAAAAAACAAATCGGATTCACACGCTGTCAAAAATGTAAATATTTACGAGTGAAATAACGTTCGAGTATAAACACTGGTCGTACAAATGCTTTATTTGATCGAACAAGGTCGACATTTTAATTGCTAATTATTTTTTTTTGTTCAGTTTTGCAAAGTTTTTGGCAGTTTTTGCCTAAATTCGAGTTGATTGTCAAAGACAGTCAAAGAATCACTGACAATCGCCAACAATCACTGAGAATGACAACAAAATATATGTAAAGGCGACAGACAGCGACAGACGTGTATGCCAGCGTATGCTGTGCCTAGCGCAGCCTAGCAGCGATACCACTGATATGAACAATACTGACGTTTTCAGTTTGTTGTTCGACTGTATATATATTTTGGAGGGATTTTGTTTGGAACCAAGTTACGGCGTTTTTCCAGTGACAAATTATGGAAGATCATGATTTCGACATTATTAACGTCAACAAGAACTCAACTAAGAAAAATTGTTTTATACAAGAACACCTTATCTCAAACAATAAAAACACCCATAAAACACCCATAACGGCATAACCTATAAAAATTAATAAACAAAAGATAATTATGATACATTTTTTGCATTCCGCTCGAATGACATCATTTTGAACCGATCAGTGTCGCAGTAAATTTGAGTGATTCCCGTTTTTGAGAACAGTTGTGAGCGCGTAGAAAACACTGCTGTCCAATTACGTAAGCGCAATATTATTGGTCCCTTTCTGTGTTGACAAACAACGGATTGTCAAAAATGACAGTTTGGTTTCATTGAGCAGTTTTGTTCGGGTTTTTCTAGTTTTCCGTTTATTGTTTTTGGAAAATGATCGCTCCGGAAATTGGGTCAACAAATTCTGACCCAGTGAGAGTCAGGATAGCATCGGAAAAAGCACCGTTAATTAACGGTCGCAGCGTTTTGCAAAGATTGGGGAGAATGTTCAAAATCGGAAAATCTTCGGATGGAGATGGATATATCGAATTCGGGAGTTTGGAGGCTGACGGAAGTCGCACCCTGGGCACTTTTGCCGGGGTTTTCAGCCCTGTCACTCTTTCTATGTTCAGTGCCTTGATTTTCATTCGAATGGGTAAAATTTCATATTTTTCCTCAATTTTTACTTTGTTCAGTTTAAATTTTTATATTTTTGCATTTTAATAATTCACGTATTTTCTAATTTTTGTAATTTGAAATTATATGATTTGATAGAGATAATTAAAAGGTACTTTTTTATTGCAATTAATTAAATTTTCCAGGTTACATTGTTGGAAATGCAGGTCTGCTTGTAACACTTGTGCAATTTGGAATCGCTTACGCAATTCTGCTTTTTACTGTCTCCTCTGTTTGTGCGATTTCTACAAATGGTGCCGTTGAAGGTGGAGGAGCTTATTGTATCCTTGAATAAATATTTGTTTAGTGATTTTAAAAAGTTCAAAATATGCTTCAAAAAAAAAAAAAAAACTAATTTTGCAGATATTTTTGTATTAAAATTCCAAACAACCGAAAACAAAACATAAATAATTTAGCGAGTCACATAAGTTGACAACATTGAAAAAACATTAATGAAGGAATCATCAAAATTCGTGTTATTTATATTGTTCAATTTGATAAAGTTAATTTGAATTATGAAATTGAAAAAATGTTGGAACTGTAAAACGTTTTTCTTGACGAAAATTTAGTCATGATCAGCAGAACTTTGGGCCCGGAATTCGGAGGTTCCATAGGGACCTTATTTTTCATGGCGAACGTGGTTTCGAGCGCCCTTTGTATTTCGGGTTGCATCGAAGGTTTGCTCGACAACTTTGGACCATCCAGTTACTTCGGGGGAAAAATTGGGCTCATCCCCGAAGGCCAATGGTGGCGATTTATTTATAGCAGCGGTCTCAACACGGCGAATCTTTTAATTTGTTTAATTGGAGCCGCTATGTTCGCTAAAACCAGCGTCGCTATTTTGGCGGTTGTTGTGATTTGCTTGGGAAGCGTGATTTTCAGTTTTCTTTATCAGGAATCTATGAAGGTAAAATATTTCATTGAAGTAGCAAAAATTGAAGTAAAAAAATTAAAATTGAAATAAGAACATGTAAAGTTGAAAAAATTTTTCAATGCTCGAAAGTGTTACAAATAGAAATTTTAATGTCAGAAATTAGAAAATTAGAATTATATTAGAATATTAATATAGAAAATTAGAATAAATTATGTTGATTAATCTGCTTAAATAAAATATCAAAAACATATTAACTATTACATATTTATTTTTAATAACAGGTTCCCATACCCGAAGCTAATAATTTGGTACAAAATGCTACAATGCGCGCCAATGGAAGTTACACTGGTTTAAATTACACAACTTTCTTATCAAATTTATACTCTAACTACAGCGCAGATTATTCTACTGGAGGAACTATGACTGACTTTTCAAGTGTTTTTGGCGTCTTGTTCAGCGGCGTCACTGGAATTATGGCTGGTGCTAACATGAGCGGTAATTTTCCGAATTTTCAATAATTTTGCCGTAATTAACAGTCTTAATTCTACGAAATATAAATGTGAATAAATTTTAATATGAAATATTATTTTCAGGTGAACTAAAAAATCCAGGACGAAACATTCCTCGAGGCACATTGTCCGCCGTATTTTTCACTTTCGTCTGCTACATCGTTCTGACCTTTTTGTCAGCCGCGACTTGCAGCAGATATCTGCTGCAGAACAATTTTATTTATATGATGCCAATTAATATTTGGCCGCCTTTCGTCGCAGTCGGAATTCTTACGGCGACTTTCAGCGCCGGACTGAGCAATTTCATCGGCTCGTCCAGGGTTTTGGAAGCTTTGGCGAAAGACAATGTTTTTGGTTTGTAAAATCTTCGCAGATGTAAACATCGTTGATGAAAAAAATGTATTTTTGTTTGTAGGTTTTGAATAAGTGAATTTGTTTCAATGCAGAATTTTTGTTTTCAGGTTCTTTGCTGAATTTCGTGATTCAGGGAACTTGGCATGGAAACCCTATCGCGGCGGTTGTGACTTCCTGGGGATTGGTTCAATTTATTTTGCTGATAAGATCGTTGAATACAATCGCCCAAATCAATTCTGTACTCTTTCTTCTGAGTTATTTGGCTACTAATTTGGCTTGTTTGGGACTGGAATTGGCCAGTGCTCCAAATTTTAGGTGAATTTCGGTTTTGGTGTACAAATTGACGAGCATTTTTTTTATATTCTCAATTCATCTAGTTTTGAAGTTTTTTAAATAAAACGCAGAAATTTAAATGGAGTAATTTTTAGGTTTGTAAATTTTTAGATTTTGAAATCAAACCATGAAATTTTCAAGTTTGAATTCAAAAATTCTGAAACCCTGAGATGTAAATTGTTGAATTTTGAAATTCTTGCATTCTCCGGTATGTTAACTGAAAGTTCTGAATTTTTGAATTCACAAATTTGACAGTTTCGACAATTTGGATTCGAATTGTGAATAATTTATAGAGTGTTTATTCTGTTTTATTTCAGACCAACGTATAGTTTCTTCACTTGGCATACAGCAACTATTGGTCTCTTGGGAACTTTGATAATGATGTTCACAATCAATGCAATTTATGCTTCAAGCAGTATAATTCTCTGCCTCATTCTCGTCATCGTTTTGCATCTGTTTTCCCCCAGTAAAAACGCGCCCTGGGGAAGCATCTCGCAAGCGTTGATTTTCCACCAGGTAAATTTTCGGCAAAAACTCTTAAAAAGTAGAAATTTTTAATTTGGCAGTTTTATATTTCAAAATCGAAGTTTTTGTATTCGACTCGTGAAACGACACAAAACTTCCAGTCCATATAAGAATACGTTCAATTTTTCAATTTCATACTTTTTCATTTCTGAATCAAAAGTCCATACTTCAGAATGACCAACAGTCGAATTTCCAAAAATATCGAATTTCAAAATTTGAATTATTTAATTCAGATTTCACATTTTTTGTGTATAGTATTTGCTTTTTTCCTTCCTTGAACCGCAGGTTCGCAAATACTTGCTGATGCTGGACTCGCGCAAGGACCACGTGAAATTCTGGCGACCCCAGATGCTCCTGATGCTGTCCTCGCCGAGGTCGGCGTGTCCCCTGATCGACTTCGTGAACGACCTGAAGAAAGGCGGCCTTTACGTCTTCGGCCACGTCAAGGTCGGCGAGTTTTCTGGCCAGGGCGTCGTCGACCCCACCATCGACGAGTACCCCCACTGGCTGAGCCTGGTGGACCACATGAAGGTCAAGGCCTTCGTGGAGCTGACCATCACGAGGACCGTTCGGGAGGGCCTCCACCAGCTCGTCAGGTGCTCCGGCCTCGGCGCCATGAAACCCAACACCATCATCCTAGGCTTCTACGACCAGGAACCTGCGGTGGACTTTTTCCGGGACCCCAGATTCGCGACCAACATCTTCGAGGATTTGACGAACCACGTGAACGCCCCGGTTTTTCCTTTGAGAAAATCGAGCTCGGAAAAGGCGGTGGACGAGGTGCAATACGTCGGGATGTGCGCGGACGTTTTGAAGATGAAGAAGAATTTGTGTCTCTGCAGGCATTTTCATTTGCTGGACAAAACGCAGATATCGAAGTGAGTGTATTTGAACGATTCTATGTGGGTTAACCGGTTGTGAAAATTCAACGAATTTCCGAAACTTTGAGAAACTTAATAATTTTTAACATTTCGAACATTTCAAGATTCTCAACAATGTCGCAAATCTTCAAAGTTTGGAGTATTTCGAGAATTTCAAAAGTCCAGAGAATTTCGAAAATTTTAAGCATTTCAAACATTTTGGAAATTTCAGTGATATCAAAAAGTATTGAAAACCCTGAGAATTTAGGAAATTTTCTAATAAAATTTTCCTTTTTGAATCAGTTGAATTAATTTCGACTAAAAATTACCTCAGCTCCCCCCGAACGAAATTTCTGGCTATGTCCTTGGCGCGCTATCTTCATAAATCTTCATGAACATCTCGTTTCCCCAGAAACTCGCGCCTTCAGTACATCGACGTCTGGCCCGTGAATTTCTTCCAGCCCAGCGACCAGGACCCCTTCGACACCACCTCCCTCTTCATGCTCCAATTGGCCTGCATCATCAATATGGTCCCCGTGTGGAAGAATCTCCACCTCCGTGTCTTCCACTGCGAGATCAGCGAAATGCCAGAAGCCAACTGCAGCATCGCCGAGTCCCAGAGTTCGATGAACGACTCCTACCGCGTCTCCAACGAGCACAAACTGCGCAAGCTCCTGAACATGCTGCGTATTTCCGCGTCCATCACGAAAGTCCCCGACTGGGCTGAGACCATCGACGGCCTTCGGGGACGCCCGCTCCTGGGGCCCAAAACCGGGGACTCCTACGAGGGCGACGCCGGGGAAAACGCCCCGAGCAACGAGTCCCGGGCGTACATGCTGAGCGTCAACCAGATCATTAGGTCCTACAGCGAACAGACCGCAGTCGCGTTTTTGTACCTTCCGGCGCCTCCCATTTCTAGTTCTTGGGAGGAAAACGTCACGAATTCGCGCTACCTGCAGCTTTTGACCGAACTCACCGCTGATTTGCCGCCGACCATTTTGGTGCACGGGGTCAGCGCCGTCACGTCCACGACTTTGTAACCGTTGTTTCGGAGGGTTGAATCCTGGGGGAAATGACGCTCCCTTTTGTCATTGTTTTTACATGGACATGCAATTGTATACGTGAAAAGTATTCAAGAGAGAGGGGGTTTTGGAATGGTCTAGGGATGTGTGGAATTCTTAAGGAACATTTTACATAGAAATCATAAAACAAGGAAGACAAGATCTTTTTTGCGAAATTTTTTCTCATTTAAAAAATATGAATGCATATTATAAATGCATATCACGAACATGATTCGTGAAAAATGGAATATAAAATTGAGCATATTGTACTTGAAATTCCTAGGTCATTTTAAAAATGTTACCTGAAAATCAGGTCTAATGTTGGATTAATTTATTATTTGATTAGAACTACGAATATATTCAGTATTGGCAATTAGTTATTGAATTATGACGTTTTTGTAGTTTATTGTTTCACAGAGGTACTGGGCGTTTGTCTCGATTATTCGACTTTTTTCTTATTTAGATTTTACCCTTTGTTGTGAAGTTTAGTTGAACTTTTCGAGCAGCGTTTTTCTGTGATATGCACAAATAACTTTTTAAGAAACTTTTTCTACAAATGTATACATACCGAACATATTTTTTCACGTTCAGTAGAATATATGTAGTCATTTTTCACGTTTGATAACATTCATCAATTATGATGTCGAGTGTACACGCGCTGAAAATAATAAAATGGCAATTTTTGAATAATGTATCGATTTTTTTCATTGTTTGAACTCTCCTGTTGCATTGACCCAAGTTTTTTTTCGTTTACGCGAACACGATCAAAACCTCACCCAAAATGAAATAAAAAAATCAGCTTCTCATTTTTGTTCCAAATTTTTCTCGGTTTTGCAAAATTTCAAAAAATACCCATTTCAAACTCTTGTTACAAAATCAAGAATCGACCATATTTTTACAACTACGCAAAATTTTTGAAAAACAATATTACCTATGGGCTATGAGTGTGCTTATATCTCGATTATGTCCATAAACTTAGCAAAGCAAATTTAGAAAATGATGTACCCAGTAAACTGTAGATTTGCCGCTAATTAGTCGCTAATTAGTTGTGTAAAAACTAACTTCGTCGCTCTTATTTTTTGGAAACCATAGCGATTTCTGCTAACTTCACATGAACTTAGCAAAGCAAAAGTTCGAAAAATGACAAAAATGCAAAGTGAGCTTGTGCTAAATTTGCCGCTAATAAGTCGCTAATTAGTTGTGAAAAAATTAATTAAGTCGCTTTTATTTTTTAAAAAATACAGCATTTTCTGCTTACTTCACATAAACTTAGCAAAGCAAAAGTTTGAAAATCGACAAAAATGCAAAGTGAGCTGGTGCTAAATTTGCCGCTAATTAGTTGCTAATCGGTTGTGAAAAAATAAGTTTTGCCGCACGAATTTTCCGAAAAATTAAGTGATTTTTGCTAATTATATATGAAATTATCAAAGCAGACGTGGAAAAAACGATATAAATGCAAAGTGGGCTAGTTTGGAATTGGCCGCGTATTGGCTGTGGCCAAATTGATTTTGTGGCATGATTTTCATTTTTGATACACCACCCCCTTCCGACCATTGAGCCCTGTTAGTTTCTCATTTGAGATAATCGAGATACTCGGATTCGTAGGCATGGGGTTAACACACCTCGGTTCAAATTCTAAGGGTCGAGGATCTATAGTTACGACTGGAAAAGTTTTTTTATTCTCATCGATTAGCAACTTCGCGGTGTACGACATTTTTTCTCATCGTCTAGCGATTCTTTAATGTGGCTGAAAGTCAAAACAAATTCACATTGCACAGTGTATGGACATCTCTCTATTTAGTTTACATTTTTACACATTAATAAAACCAGAAAATTTATAATTTGTACGTACGATCGTTTATTCGTAAAAAATAAGTTATTGCAACAACTTCCACACATATCAAACAGTCGCGTTTATCAGTCCCGTTTAATTTGCCTTTTATTCTCTTGATTTTCCAACTATCAAAAATCAAGTTATCTCAAGTACATTTGTGTTTCGGCTTTGTAAAAAGAGTAACACCAAAAAAGCCAATGTACCAATTATTACTCGTCTTCTAATTTGTCTCTAACTAAATTCAATTTCATTTACTACGTCAGATTTTTCATAATTGGTATATTTACTTTCACAACGTAAATGCAGAACTGAAGACACATGAACGCACGTGCTATAAGCCGATTTTTTATATTTTATTTTTAGAAAACACTCCAACTGACAACAAATTACTCCTAGCTACACAAATTTCATCGGAGTACCACGATAAATACTTCATTCGTCGATTACTGCACACTATTAATGGCTTATTTTGAGTGTTGCCAGATAGTTAAATAATTTTCATACTTTTTCGAATTCAGTACAAGAAACTTACCAATTAACTTAAAGAAACTTCAAACTTATTGTTAATATCTAAGAAACTCGCCAAATTTGGCATTTTTTTCTCGACTTTCGAGATTTTCCAAGAATTTAACGAATTTGGAAACATTCTTTACAAGTAACTTATTTATTCCCGATACATGTTTGAAATTTTCAATTTTTAGAGAAATTTTTGAATCAATTCATGGGACTCGATGCAAATTTTGGAATTTCTAAGAAATGTTAATGAGGTACTCAAACTTTCAACAATTTAAAATTTTTGTACCACAAATTTCAGAATTTTTTCCAAATTCACGTTTTCAATTCCCCAAGAGACTAAAATTGCCCAAAATATTGCACCGTGATCCAAAAAACTTGTGAAATTTCATAAAATCACCCGTCAAAAACTCATAAAACTTCCGAATTTCCAGTCACTTTTCTACACTGGACCAAGCTGACGAGAATTTCACGTAAAAATACAATGTTTGTTAGTTTGAAATCATTTCACTTACTCCAAAAAAAAACATTCAATTCTCTTATTCCAATTCCCACCAAAAGATGGAAAAATTCATCAAACGCAGCGCCAAAACCACTAATCTGACAACACTTCTTCCCTCCTCAAAAAACCTATCACGTACTCTGTCACCTTTCAATCGGGCAGTTAAAAGGTTAGACCTAATCAGCTCACAAAAGACGCATTTTTTTCAAACCCTTTCGTTCCACATCAATACTCCATAAAAACTCAAAAAAGTCATTATCAAAATCCCCCAAACACACCTCGATGCGATTAAAAAAACGCGTACAAAAATCTCTTCGATAAACATTGCACTCAATGCTATATTTAAAAAACGGATGCAATAAATAAGACATAAATAACGACTATGGCCGAGTCGTAAATAAATACAAAGTCGAGGTAATGGATGACAATGATAAACAATAAAAAAAAAAATTAAATACATGATTACAAAAATCATGCGAGCTAATTGTATCTTCGTAGGAACTCTTTGATTTGCAGCGAAGAAAAACAAAAGATGAGCTGTGGAGCGACCAAAATTCGTCGTATTTTTAAGGCACTGCAAAAAAATTTAACCATCTTGATCGGTGATTTTCGCGTGACAAAAAGAGGAAACAAAAATAAAAAAAGAAAATAAATTATCAACTTACAAAGAAGCAAACAAAAAATTTCTCTATAGTTTATATGTGGCTCAAGCGAAAAAAATAGCGCCGATAAATTTTCTCGTCGAAAAAAAAAAAAGGTACTATGCGTAGCCGTTGGGCGTCAATTGCACTAAATTTAGCTAACTTCACCGATCCTGCCAAAGTTTTGTGTTCGAGTACTAGTTAATTTTTCTTATAAAACCACTCCCTGAGATTTGGCCGATCGGTGCTTCGGAAGCCCAACAGCTAACCTCGTTCGAGCATTTTGGTCTACCAACGACAAAAAAAATGTCGTTAGACTAGTTAAAACATGTCCGCGTCATCGTGTGCGTTGTGGTGCCTGGAGAAGTTGTGTTGCGAGTGGATCTGGATGCCCCCCGAGGACGCGAAGTCCAGACTTTGGTCAATGGCAGAATCGTCGGCTGCGTTGTTGCCCGCGGGTATGTAGAATTCGTCAAAATAGCTCGGAGCGACGTAAGTGAAGCCCTAGAAAATATTTTTTCGAAAATTATAAAAAATTTCATGTCCAGTGCAAGGGCGAAAACTAAAGAAAGTATGTTATCAATGAATATCGACAATTTTATTTGATAATTATCAACATTTTCGAGTTACGTAAACTTTTATTGACAATGCAAGGAAAATTTATCGATAGTTTTCCCATTGCTAGTCTAGTGAAACCGAGAAAAAATTTTTTAATTAAAACTATTATAATTGAAAAATCGGAAAAATAAAAAAATTAATAACTCGAAAAAGAATAACAAATTAGAAAATTGAAGAAAATCAAAAAATTTAAGAATAAAAAAAAAGTAAAAAATTGAGAAATCGAAAAAAAAAATTAAGGAAATTGAAAAATCGAGAAAAATAAAGAAATCGAAAAATTGAAAAATCGAAAAAACTTTCAAATAAAAAAAAATGCAAAATTAAAGAAAATCAAAAAAGTAAAGAATCGAGAAAAATAAAAAATTGAGAAAAAAAAAAATTAAGAAAATTAAAAAATCTAGAAAAATGAAGAAATCGAAAAATTGGAAAAATTAAAAAATCGGATAATCGAAAAAAATTCAAAATTAGAAAAAATCGGAAAATCGGAGAATCGAAAAAGATTAAAAATTGAGTAATAGAAAAAAAATAGAAAAGTTGGAAGTGAACGAAAAATTGAATGATCGGAAAAAAATTGGAATTTGAAAAAAGGAAAAGATCGAAAAATTCAGAAAAATAAAAAAAATTCAAAATAAAGAAAAATCGAAAAATCAAGATTTTTAAAACATTTGAAAATCGGAAAAATTGAAAAACTGAAAGAATAAAGGAATCGAAACATTTCGAAGAATCATAAAATTAAAAAAAATCAAAAAATAATAAAATCGAAAAAATTTCAAGAATTGGAAAACCGAAAAAAAACAAAAAATTTTTAAATCGGAAAAAATCAGAAAAATTTAAAAATCGAAAAAAAAACCGAAAAAAGACAATAATCGACGAAAACGCTGCGTCCAGCGTGCGAAAATAATCGAAATTCAATTTAGAAAATAAATTTCTTACTTTCGTTAATAATAATTCGAATTATAAAATGTAAATTCTGATTTTATCAAAAAGATCCAACAAATTTCATGTTCTCTTACAATTTTCACAAACTCTGAACTCGAATTTTCCATTATTTTCTAAAATCGAATTTCAGTTCTTGTTAAAAAAATCCCTAATCATCGTAAATCCGAAAAAGAAAATAAAAAGTGTAAAAATCTGGCAAATACTTGGAAAACAAGGTTGGCAGATTTGCTCAGCATAGAATCGACGGGAGAATCGATAGGAGGGGAGGCGGTAAATTTCTCGTCAAACAGCGAAACGTCTTCTTCGTCCTTCAAATTTGGCACAATAGGTGGTTCGCATCTTCGGGCGAGAACGTCGTCCCAATCGACATACTTGAAAAACTGGTGTCTCTTTATGGCTTCGGCGTCGTCCGGCGTCGAGCCCAATCGCGCGGTGGCTCGTCTCTGCAAAAACAATAACAAATGAACAAAATGAACTTAAAAAACATCAAAAACCAAAAGCAACAATACTGTAGCATTCAAAAACGAAAAAATCACTTTCGTTAGTTCGACAACATATTTCATTCAAGTCAAGTAAATAAAACATTTTTCAAATCCAATTTCGAAAAAATCATACAATTTTTTTATAATTACAGTAATAGTTTTATACAAGTTCAAAAACTTTGTGTACTTGAACAAATCCATGTTGTTGAAGTTTCAAGTACAACATATTATTTTTCGAACTTTTAACTTTTATTCTATAAGAGTGATAATTTTTTAAAATTAGGACGAAATATTCGAAATTACTAAATTTTCAAAATCACTCAATTTTTCGAAAACTTAGGGTTAAAGAAATTTTTAAATTTATGCATACTTATAATAGTCAAAATTTTGAAGACTGAAATTAAGCAAAATTAGTGTAAACATCAAAATTTTTTAAATTCTCAAAATAATCAAAAATTATGTAAACTTTAAAAATTTGCGAATTCCTCGATAATGTTTGAAGTTTTCAAATTTAAGAAAATATTAAAAATTCTCAAAGTTCACAAAAATTTTCAAAATCTCCAAAATTTTTTAAAATCACCAAATTTGCAGAAAACTTGACTTCGTGAACATTTTTAAAATTCTCAAAATATTATAAATGTCTGCATCTTCCAAATTCACTAAATTTTTAAAATTTCAATAATTTATAAATGTCCAAAAACCTCTAAGTTCAAAGTTTCATAATTGCACATGCTGTTCCACTTCTACCATGTGTCCCATAACGCCCACTCGTTTCTTTTTTTTTTTCAATTCTTGTATATGTTAACAATTAATAAATAAATAAAAGATTATTTACTTTCAAAAGTTTCCGAATAAGATCTCTAGCATCTGGTGTCACCCACGCAGTAAATGTGAGTTTTGCCTTCAAAATTTTGTTGATGGTCAATTTTCTGTTGCCTTCGACAGAGAATGGAGGCTGCAACAATAAACAATAAAATTATCAGTCATTATCTATAAAAACTATTCGTTTCATTTGCGAACAATATTTTTCTTACAATTTAAATTTACACGAAAAAAAGTAAGAAACTGAATGAATAATGCAGTAATAATTGAGATACTTTTTCCAACTGTCTACTGAGTAATTTTTTCGAATAATAGTAATTTTTTCACACTAAAAACATGTTTCACAATTGTGAAAAATGCAGATATGAGTGGTTGAATATTGCTTTTTGCCTTCTTCAATTTTTTCTTGGTGGTTTGATATCTGCTGCTTTCGGCAGAAAATGGTGGCTGTAACAACGAATAATGAAATCATTGATCACAGTTAGTTCTTGTACTAATTTTTGAAAATTTTTGAACTCAATGAAGAAAAGTGTAATTTCTGATAAATAATGTAGTGATAATTTCAACGATTGTCTATTGAGCATTTTTTTTTTAATGATAATTGTTTTCACTCATAATCCGCATGTTTGACAATTTTTGATTAATCAATTTTTGCATTATAAAAAATTTAAAAACAATACTCGAAACAAAATTTTCTTTTTTCCACGTCGAATTTCTAATTCCGTATAAAACATTTCTAAACTTTTAGAAGTTTCCAGTTAAATTAACAAATACTCAAAAATTCTAAATTCTAAAAAATTATAATTTTCAAGTTAATAATTTATCGTAATTTTTGAATGTTTACAATACTTCAACATCAAAAACATAATACACATTTACACATTCACAATAAACCAAAATTCGAATAAAAAAAAATCTCAATCCACTTACGTCGCCAGTGAGCAGATCATACATTAAAGCCCCAAAACTCCACCAGTCAACAGCTTTGTTATGTCCAGTTCTCAACAAAATCTCTGGAGCCCTACAAATAAAAAAAAAGGAAAAAATCCATAAAAAATTTCGAAAATCTTAAAACTCAAAAAAAAAATCCAAAATACGAACATATATTCGATGGTTCCACAAAATGTGTGCGTCACGTCACCTTCGTTTAAATGTTCCTTGCACAAACCAAAATCAGTCAATTTTATGTGCCCTTCGCGGTCCAACAAAATATTTTCAGGTTTCAGGTCTCTGAAAAAATCATTGTTTTATTAATAAAATGTTCACTTTTCCATTTCATAGCTAACTTTAAGAAATGCAAATTTTTACCGATAAATTATTCCTTCTTGATGAAGATGTTGCAAAGCCAAGATAATTTCGCTCAGGTAAAATCTGAAAAATTAAAAGACGATTTATTATCAACAATATACATATTTTGATTGTATAATATTTATTATACATTCCAGTTTTTGATATATTATATTTTCACTTAAAAAATATTTGTAATAATTATTCAAATATTGATGGTGCTTAAACCACCACTATACAAATACGCAATTCATTATCGATTATTCATTATTCACATTCGTATTCGTTTCGAAGTTGACAGAATTCATATTTTGATACTGACATTTACATTTACGCTTTACATGAATATTTATACAGATTACATTTTTTTCATTACTTATTAGTTAACTTACCTCGCTGTATCTTCGGATAACAATCCTTCATTGCTCAAATGTCGGAATAATTCGCCACCGGGCATGTATTCCAAAATAAGGTACAATTTGGCGTCATTTTGGAAAGCGTATCGCAGATCAACGATGAAAGGATGCTGCAAATATTAAAAATTGCTCATATTTCATAATGTAACAATTTTCTAAAACTAGTTTCATTTTGTATGGATACAAAAAATACAGACAATCAATGAAAACGGATTTTTTCACAATAATTAATATCAAAAAAATGTGATGTATAATTTATGTACCTAGTATTTACAAAATCAGAACGAATTCTACAAAGTTGTTAGAATTTCATGAAACTCTATATTTTACAGTAAAGAACAAACAAACAAACGAAAAAACGAAACAAAAATTGATTTTGATAATTTTAATAAATAAATGTTCAAAATTTCATATGAATTTATGCAATTCGAGAAAATTCTCACTTTTTTCAAGTAATCTAAATTTCTGAACAGTTTATTCAAATTATTGAACTATTATTCTTTCATATTTTA
This sequence comes from Platygaster equestris, assembly GCA_030522785.1. Taxonomy (NCBI): domain Eukaryota; kingdom Metazoa; phylum Arthropoda; class Insecta; order Hymenoptera; family Platygastridae; genus Platygaster; species Platygaster equestris. Next base: position 69,181 of record JAPYZK010000094.1, read on the forward strand.
TTTTTTCATTTTAATGTTTTTTTTTATTTTAATTAGTGAACTATAATTCTTCAAATTAGTGAATTATCCATTCGCATTGTTGTTAATTTTTTGGTAATAACATATTTTAGCAACAATAAAAAATATTACCTTAATTGCTTCCAAAATGTTTCTTTCTGCTTTTGTGTGGGCCGTGTCTTTCGAGTTTCTCATAATAGTCGCTTTGCGCAAAACCTTAAATTTAGAACGAAAATTGTTACTGACATCTCTAAATTGTTAATTCTAAATAATGCATGATTTTTTTTGCAAGACACAAAAAATTTAATATATTTGTTTCACTTTTCAATGAACTTACTATACTTTTTTTCTATCTGTATTATTATGCAAGTATTTCTTAATGATTTTATTTATTCATAATGATTTTTTCCTCTCGACTGATGACCTTAGAATTGATTCTTAACCTTCATAAATACGATTATGTAGCTTTTAAATATTAAATAATAATTTTTTTTGCGAGACACAAAAAATTTAATATATTTGTTTCACTTTTGAATGAACTTATGTATAATTTTTATTTTATCTGTATTATTATGCAAGTATTTTTTAATGATTTTAGTTGTTCATAATGATTTCTTCCCCTTGACTGATGACCTTAGAATCGATTATGTACCTTCATCGCAAAGATCGTCCCACGATCCTGACCCGTGACTTTTCGAACTTGAAAAACTTTGCCATAGCCGCCTTTGCCAATGACCTTCATCAACTGGAAATCCTCGAGAACCACTTTTCTTTCCCCTTGGTTCACATTTTGCTCGGCGATATTCAAAGTCTCTACGTCTTCTTCCCTGCGAGATACGATACAATTTAATTACATCGTAACCAACAAAAAGAGTAAAAAAAATGTCGACGACTGAATCGAAAATTCAAATTTTAATCTTCTTCAAATCTCCAAATCTTCAGAAATCCCTAGATTTGCAAATTATTGTCTTTTGACATTCCACATTTCGAAAACAAAAAAAAAAAAAAAAAAACAACAACAAAAACAAAAAACAAAAAACAAAAAAATTTCAAATTTTTGGAGTTGTTTGATTTGAATAGCAAATTTTTAAAATTTTCGTTCTTCCAAATCCAAAATTTTCATTTTTCAACCTGCGAATTTCTAAAATTGCACATCGACCCAAAATGGCATAAAAAAATGCATCGCGATACAACTGATTTTAAGTGACGTTTTCTCGAGTTTCTTTACCCCGAGAAAAGAACTCAAGGCGAAGGCGAAGTTGAGATGATTCACATATGCAAAACGCATTCCAACAGCGATATCATTTATCAGCTGAAATTTTTTATCCTACCATAACCAGAGTGCGTGATTTCTGACGTAAGAAACGCCTGAGGACTTTCCAGTGATTATTGAGGCTGAGCTGGAGTGCAAATCTGAAGTATCTCGATTTCCTCAAGTTTGCAAACATTTTCATATCTCCTAGATTTTATCTCAAGCAAACATAGTGCAATTTTGTCGTATTAAAACGACACTCGAAAATCCGGATTCTGATTGTGCAAATTTTTGTAAAATATTTGCATGCTCTTTTCAAAAATCTACCTGTTTCTAAAATTCTCATATTTTTTTTATATAATTTTTTTTGTTTTATTTATTTATTCATTTATTCATTTTCATTTTTTTTTAGATTTCCTCAAGTTTGCAACCATTTTTATATCTCCTAGATTTTATCTCAAGTGAACATTGTGCAATTTTGTCGTATTAAAACAACACTCGAAAATCGGGATTCTCATTGTGCAAATTTTTGTGAAATATTTGCATGCCCTTTTCAAAAATCGATCTATGTTTCTAAAATTCGCATATTTTTTTTAGATCTTATTATCATCATTTTATTACGGTTTAGTTACATTTCGAAGTTAATTTTGGAGGATTTTGACAATTTTTCAATATTGAGAAAAGTTCTAAAAAATAGCGGTAGGTATGTTATAGAAATTTCGGAAATTGACTTTAATTTTTCATTTGCCGGATTTCGATTTTTTTATCCTAAAAAAATTCCTGCAATTTCGCATTTCAAAAATTTACCAGGCTTTTAAATTTGCAGTTTTTCCACTTTTGTGGAAATTTTATTAAAATTTTTTTTTCAACTGCATTAAAATTCTCAAAAATTATTAGAAATTTAAAGAAAATGTTCAAACTCTCAAAAATTTTGAATTTCAAGTTAAAATATTTAAATTTTTCTATTAAAATTTTAAAAATCTCACATTTTTGTAACAAGATTTCAAAATTCGGTTTGAACTTTAAATTACTTAATATGAAAAAAAAAAAAAATTATAACGTGTCAAAATGTAATCGAACATTTAAGAAAAAACGATTAAATTTCAAGGCTTAAAATAAAATTGAAATATTCAAAAGTATAGAGAAAAAATCATTTTCGATCAAATTTTATGAATTTTTTTTTAATCAAAAACAAACGATGTCCGTATAATTTTTTCGTGTTCTCAATTTCAATTACAGACTGACATTAAATTAAAATTAAAAAAAAAAAAAAATTCAACAAGAAATGAAGTTGCAACTTTTTCTAGCAATAAACGGAGTAAAAAAAGTACATTCATAGTTTCCAACAAATTCGATAAGAATTGCAATTGACGCAAATGACGAAGGTCATTTTTTTCACAATGGATTAGGTAACAATTGGTTAAGAGTAAAATAAAATAACGTAGACAAGCATTTGTTTCGAATAAAAAACAAGTCACTACAATATAAAACTAATTACTTCCTAGCAAATATTATGAATTTTTCAACATACAATATTGTATAACAAAAGTTTAAATATTCTCAGTAAATATTCGTCCTTGTGGTTCCAGACAAAGTCAACAAATTCTTACAACTGCAAAAAACAATCGTTAAATTCTACGAAACGATAAAGAAAATGAGGAAGCAACAGCAAACAATTTGTTGAAACACAAAATTTTATTTCTGAATTAATTGCCAACACTTTAAAATTTTTAAAACAAGTCTCGCGAAATACAAATTTTTGTTATTTTGACAATAGTCAAGATTTTCCTTATTCAAAATTCGGAAGCGTTCGGGAAATCCCGATTTTCCTGTTTTTCAGGAATTAATTTTTTGTATCCACGAAGGTGACAATTCATTCATTAAAGCTAGACAAACACAAAATATTGACGAATTAAAGCTGATTTTGCACGCATAAGATAATTATTATTTTGAATAAATAAATTATTCGATAAGTCGAATAAATATGAAAAAATATGTTTACAAAATGAAATAATTCGAAAACTGATTAGATCATTAAATTTATTCAGAATGAATAAATTGGATCATTTATCCAGACATTTTTATGTCCCCAAAAATTGTTACTAATTAATTCAGGTCAGCCTCAAAATTTTTTCTACATTTATAAATATTTTGGGATCCACTGCTCTGATTTCAAAATTGCGTGATAAATATTCAAAAATATTTGAGATTTTTCCAGCACATATGCTGCGCATATTTTTTTTTCTTTGTTTCTCTTCAAAGGTCATTTCCAAGACACCGCGAAAGAAATTGAATCGAAAAACTCGACCTTGCGGAATCGCGCAAATTTTTGAAAATCCTTTGCCAAATGAAAAAATCAGATTCATTTATTAAAAATCTGATATGAAAGGGTAAAATGCCTAGGGGCGTATAAAAAAGGGGGGGGGGGGGACAAAATATAAATTCAACATTCAAAATTATAAATAATATAAATTATTATTATAAATTATACATCCATCATTATAAATTCATTATTATTATACTATGTAAATTATATTATAAATTCAACATTTTCGAAATCAAAAAGTCAAAAATTTAAATTTGGAAGTTTGATAACTCAACACTGAAATTTTGTTTTACAATTAAAATTCAAAAACGTACAAGTCTAAAAAAACCCCAAATTTTGAAATTTAGATTTTGTTCTTCCAATAAGTTCAACTGTAAGTTCCAAAAAATGGAAATACTGAACACGAATGATCACCAAAAACAGTGTATGAAAACATTTTCTATTCTCTAAAATTCATTTCACCCATAATTTTAGAAATTTTGAATTGTTTTCAAACTTCGAACAAATCTTACAAAATTCTAAAATAAATTTTCATTTCGCCATCGTCCCCCGTAACTTAGAACCGTTCTTACGCCCCTGGCAGCGCTCTCGAAACCCCCTATTTGCCTCGCAAAAACAATATCAGTAATGACCCCAAAAAAACCTGGGAAAACCCACTTTCTCAGTCGGTAAACTCGCATAACCCCCATAAACCTAATATTCCTCTAATTACGTCATAGTTGCATTTAATTATCCAAATCACTTCTCCCACGAACCAAAACACAGCTGCTCTCTCTAATCCCCCCGCCCCCACCCCAAAAAAGGATGACCATTTTCGGGGTTTCCCGCACCCAAGCCAATGAAGAAAACCAAGAAAAAGGACAGAAATACATAGCCCACGTATGCAATCATTTCGAAATGCCGAAAAAAAAGCAAAAATAATATACTCACTGGCTGCTCTGGCTCATGTCGTTACTATCATGATCACCCGAATTAAAAACATCGTACGCGTCCTGCAACGACAAAAAGCGTGCAATTTTTGTGTCAAAAAGAAAAAGACGAAAAAAACGCAACCTGTCCAAGTTCGACGACTTCGTTGTCGTCATCTTCGTAATCGTCTTGAACGGAGAATTGGTCATCGTTGTGCAAGTGGAATGCGAACACAGCTGCCATTTCGCGAAATCGTCCAGTTTGTTCACTCAACTGTTGTTCACAACATTTGCACTCGTAACGCGCGAATTTAGAGTGTTTTTGGCAGAACAAAAATACTAAAATGCGTAGCCCAACTATCGGAGGAATGCTTTTTTACTTTTTTAGTAAATGACCGATGACGGGGACTGGGGACAAGCGGGGAGTGGTAGGAATGGTGGGGGTTATATATGCGTTTGCGGAATGCGGTTTTTTGTTTGTGTGCGTGGCGTTTGAGGGGGGAGGGGATGAATGAAGTTTCCCTACTCCGGGGAGTTGGCACGTGCGGCACAAGGGCGGCGGGGAGAATTGGAATTCGAAAGTGAATGTGGGGTGTATATTACAACGTAACATTGAACAACATGGAATGATATGACTGAATTTCAAAATGCGTGAATAGATTTTTTTTTTTATCTAAGCGGAGAAAAAAATGGCGGCATTACCGCGGGAAATTCGAAACGTATAAAATGAAAACAATCCATTTCTAATATTTTTTTCTATTAAAAGCACAGTTTTTGCCTATCAATCTATCACAGAAAAAACACTTGTCTATCCTTGAAACTCTCCTGACATCAGGATTACGACATTCCCTGCAATTATTTAGCTTATCACAGCGTTATCACCGCGTCATTTAATTACCCCTGACGTTACGATCAGCTTGGATCAGCTGCGATCGGCCTACGTAGGCGGCGAATAAAAAACGGTCGTAAAAGTACGGTACGCATAAGAAAAGTCAATTATATCGCGATATTCATTAAAATGGTCGTGCGTCATCAAGTGGAAGGTTACGAGAATTTTCTGAAATTTATGGAGGACTTGCCGACGTCAGAGCAGCCCACCTACGTCCTCTTCAGCGGCACGAAATTGTCAAATGGGAAAAGTTGGTGCCCGGATTGCGTCGACGCCGAGCCCTTCATCGAGAAGGGAATTCAAGCTGCCCCGCAAACGGCTAATTTCGTACACGTCGAAGTCGGGGA
>JAPYZK010000095.1:0-43931 GCA_030522785.1 Platygaster equestris
ATTGACTTTGAATAAATTACAGAAGATCAAAAATATAAAACGACAAAAATGTTCGGCAAACTTGATCATCAGCTCATTGAATAAATTGAAAAATGTTTCGCTTGATTATTGATATTGTATTGAATGATTTGTGTGCAGAGCGCTATAAGAGCAAAACTCCTGGAACTCGGAGTACGATGCGACGAGGAACTGCCCGACTACATCCTCGTCATGGTTGTCACGAAGAAGTCGCGTCAGCAAATGCACCAGGACCTCTTCCTCTTCCTGGAGGACAGCACGAAGCCCTTCGTCGATTGGCTCCATGACCAAGTTTTGAAAAAGCTCCAGAAAGTGACGGTCGCCAAGAAAAAGTCAAGGGATTTGGTACCCTCGGTCCTGGTCAAGCAAGAAGAGGAGAGGAAGAAGAAGCACAGAACCACCACTTCTTTTCTCGAGGACCAAGTTGTAGTGCCCAAGGACGAAAAAGACGAAAAGGACTCGGTTCGAGAAGCCCTGCAGCAATGCCCTCAAGAAACTGAAATGGAAGAAATAGAAGAAACTGAAGAAACAGAAGAAGCCAGCCCTGAAAACAGGGAAATCTTGCAAACCGAAGAAACATCCCAAGAAAGCTCAGAAAATGTAGTCACGTCGAATTCCAAACTACAGGTGCAAATTGTGGCTTTTCTTCCAAACTCTCTGAATGAGAAAAAACAAATACAGTCATGCGATTGATTTAATTTTTCACTAATTAAATAAAGTTTGATAACTTGTGCTGCAAAAAACAATCAAATATTAGGTACTTTGTGCTGTCTTTCACATCATTCATTGTATTGATGAAATAAAATGCACAGAGAAAAATATTCTCGTGAAGAAATGAAAATGTTTTCCAAATATTAACATTTGTAGGATTTCAAGGATTTTTATTATAGATTAGAGATTAGGATTCTAAGTATTCAACTTTGGACATTTAAAAGTGTAATTTGAATGGCCAAAATGTGTATATTCTAAAACAGGAAATTGAACAATGAAAATTCAATTTGCAGAATTCACATCCCTCGAGATATTAAATCTAATGATGGAGTGTATAACAATCGTCACTGAAGTAGAAAATGTTTGAATTTCAAAAAAGTCAAGTCCAGGTATTGAGGAATTTTGAATTTCTTTCAACAACTTGATCAATGTGAAATTGCAAATTAAACTGTGAGAACTCTGAAAATGTGCATAGCAAATCTCTCGTTGAACAACTTGATGGAAATGGAATTCAGTTTTTAAAGTTTGAAATGGCAATGTACAAAATCAGTATAGAAAATCTAATCAATCTCCAAGCTGAGTGAATAAAGTTTTCAAAAGTGTTCCAAATTTACAGGAAAATGATTTATGATTTTCTAAATAACAGGAAGAAAAACCCGAAGAAGAAGAAAAAGAGGGAGAAGAAGAAGAAGAACAAGAAGAAGAAGAAGAAGCCATGCAGAGAAGCACAATACCAATGGATGAGGAACCAGCAGCCATACAGGAGGAGGAAAATGAAGAGTCAGAGACGGAGGAGGAACTCCTGGGCAGACTGAAATCCAGCATCTCGAGGCCACGGATAACCTCCGTAGTGAAGCCCAACACTCGCATAGGGATCGTCTCCCCGAAAAAAAGCACGGACAGTAATTCTAGAGCCAGGGAGCGGTTCGACTCGTCGGCTCGGCGCAGACCAGACCGACGCGACTTGCGCAACAACTACCCCAGCAGGGACAACAACTACTCCAGCAGCAGGGTGAGGAACCACCACCCCGAGGCCTCGGCCTCGAGGAGGAACATCGGTGACGTCAAGAGTCGACTGGGCAACCTCGCCGAGGGCAAATTCTCGTCCAGGTCGAGAAGCAACGAGAAACCCTCGGAATTGAGCGTCAAGGATCGACTCGGCAGCCATGCTAAGCTCCAAAAACTGGAGGCGGAAAACTCGAAAAGTAGGAACATTAAAAATCGCCTGGGTCCGATGAGAAACAGTTTTCGGCAAATCGAGAAGAGGCCGGACCCGAAGAATGTGGGGGAGGAGGAGGAGGAGGAGGAAGAGGTTACATTGGGGTTAAAGTCCAGGATCGTCGCGGTGAAAAATCCAGTTGTGGAGTCCATGGAGGAGGTGGCCGTGGAGGTCAAAGTCCCGAGCAAAGTAATCGTGACGCCGAGGCCGTTGAAGCCGCTGCAGCCGGCCCAGAAACGGGCTACGCAGTCGCTGCTGCTGAGGGCGGTCGCCGAAGCTAACCAGTCCGTGGTGATGCGGAAAAACCCTGAACCCACGCTCGCGGTGAGTTGCAAAAGAGAAAGGTAGAAAGAGAGCTTTCGCCCCAATCGAAGATGCTCACAAGCGACGCAGGATTTTGGCCAATTTTTCGCATTTTTCTTTCTCTCCTTTCTGTAATTTCTGTTATTTCATTGGGTCGGATTTCACTTTACTTTTGTATTGGAATCTGGCACACACCACACCTCATTCCTATTCGAGTTTTTATGTGTACACAATATATGGAATGCCGATTTTCGCAACTACGGGGGGCTCGGTATCTAAAAGACATGTCTCAAACAGAATCTCTTCAGGTCCAACAGAAATGTCAAGCAGATAGAAAAGCAATTAATCATCACAGTTTCCTCAGGAAAAATGCTGCGTCACTCAACGCCTTCGAAAAAACAACAATCCCCAATACTGCGTCTGTATGAATTTACATTTGAATTTCAAATTGCTAAAAATTGTGTTTTCAAAATTATGGAAATAAGGATTAAAATCTGGAAAAATTATTCTACCTGTCTATTCAGCTCGATGTCACGCTTCATTATAAGGGTTCCCTTTGTCTTCAGACACTTGTGTCTAGAAGAAAAGTTTTTGGCAGAAAATTCTCTGAGATACCGAGTCCCCTGTACTCTTGTATGCCACCGCATGAGCATGTCAGATCCCGATTATACGTTTTCTATATTTCCAACATTTTTTTCTTATACGGGAATTGAATTACTTATGAATATAATATTTTCTCGAGGATAGAGAAGCATCAAGCAAGTATTCTTGTAATTTGACAATAAAGTTTTCTGACAATAAAAGTTGTTTTGCTTTGCCAAATTTTCCAGTTTATCCCATGGTTTTTGCATTTTTTGTCGTTTCAGACTCGAAATTGTTATAATAGTCTCAGTCATGTCACGTAATATTATGATATACACATACTTATGTGTATATAATAATATATCATAATGTATATCTTATCAGCAGTAGCAAATATTATGTCGTGAATAGTAATTTTTAACTATGGTGAAATCAATGAAATTTTTGGTGTTGATTGAAAATACTCAACGTTGATTATATCGTATGGTTAAAAACATACATTGACGATTCAGTATTTCAAGTTTTCTATAATTCATTGCCTCAGGAAAGACAGAAAATTCCAGAGTGAGTCAACTGAAAATTAACCGAATTCCTGGCATTTACATGGCAAATTTACAAACCCAACCATTTTTTGACAAGTCCAGAAAAACTCAAGTCCCAAAATGATTGTATTATTCCACTTAATATGCAAACGATGTGCCATTTTTTATAAATTTAAACAATTTCTAGCATTATTTTTTATTTTTAACGTAAAAACAGTTGGAAATAGATTGAATTACATTTAATCATTTTGTACTGCTAAACCATCACGTCGAGCCACTGTCGAGATCAAAGAAAATTTTGTACTCGCGGGTTAGATAAGTGATTAGTGGCGAAACTTTTACTTTTTTGCATATTTTAAATATAGAAGTGAAAGTGGATCAAAAATTGAAAATTTTAGTTGACGTTAAAACGTGAAAATTTAAAAGTTTTATTTTAATTTTGTTATTTGCAAGCTTGAAAAAAGTCAAGATTCGATGTGCCGTGTAAGTCTATTTTTATGTACCTATTTTCTAATGAATTTTTTACACGTTCACTTTATGAAAAATTGTGAAATTTTTTAATTGCAGAAACAAAAAAAGCTGTTGATTATTCAGATGAAACTGGATTTTAAAAGTGATACATTCAACATTGTATTACTTGCAATTAATGATTCTGAAAATGTTCAGAAGCCCGCTAATCAATGCATATCACCCAAATAATTGATTCGTTGAACTGAATCATCAATTTCGAATAAAAATATTCGAAATTGTTGAAATGTTGAAAAAAGAAAGTTGTGCAATTTAAAGCATATTAAAAGAAAAATCCATGTTTTTCGATGTTCCCAGTCAGTTTTTGTTTTAATTAGCAATTACAATGTTTTTTGTGAGAAAAAAAAATCCACCGAGCCGAGAATCGAACCCAGGACCTCCCAATTTCATGTCGGGTGCTCTTTTTGGAGGTTCTGGGTTCGATTCCCGGCTCGGTGGATATTTTTTTCTCGCAAAAACATTTTAATTGGTAATTAAAACAAAAACTGTCTGGGAACATCGAAAAACGTGGATTTTTCTTTGAATCAACAACCCAGTGATAAAAGTAAACGTTTTCAGAATAAAGTATATTAGGTTGAAATTATGTAGTCATAAGATTTAATGGAAATAATGTAAAAAATTGTGTTGACAGGAAAAAGGTCCGATTCGCCAACGCCTTCTGTCCACTACAGAGTCTTGTCAAGTAGGTAATAATTTATCGGTACATTTGGATGACCAAAGTCGCTTAGTAATGGAAAAAATTCAGATTGAGTTGACCACAGGGGACGCTGGACAAGACGGCCAATCTCGTGAGTCGCGCTGCTCTCTCTCTCTCTCATCTAACTAAATTTGTAACTTTTAAATTCTTGGAAAAACTTGATCCATATAGCTTCCACTCATATTGGTTTTCCACATTTTCGAATTGTTCTTGTGCTTGTGCTTGCAGAAAACAACAACAGCCAGCAAGTCGCGGATGAACACATGGACGTGGTGATGTCACTTTTTCAACGAGGGGATGACAATCAAAATTTCGTCGTTACTCTTAATGGATACGACAAGGACGTTGATAAGGAAACGTCTGAAGAAGAGGACGACGGTTTGCAAGTTGAGGTAACCCTTAGAGAACGACGACCTATATTTTACATATATAATATCTATAAACGACCTATATGTAACTTATGTAAGTGACCTACAATTGACCTGTAATTGACATATAAAACACATATATATGACCTATTGACGACCTAGACGACCTATTTATGACCTTTTAACTTTAACATTGAAAATTTGTAAGTTGAGATCAATAATAATTATTGACGAAATAACGTAACTGAAAGATTTGAAAGAATTTTTGGAAATGTTTAAAAATTATCTGGAATCTTGACATATTCCAGATTAATGCAAAATATTGTCAAATAATGATTTGTACATGTAATAATCTTGAATAAGTTTCAAAAAGATAAAAAATGCCAAAACGTGAGCTCCGTGGAGTCTATACAATTTGAAAATTAAATTCGATCATTTATCAGTTATTGTGGTATTAGTCGTCTTGTTCTAAAGCGTTTCATGAATTGCAGGTAAATGAGGATGATGAATTGACACTCTCCAACAGCCAAGAACTGTTTTTTGAAAACGAATCAACTGACGACATGGAGCATAATGAATTGCACGATCCTGTGACAAATGTAGAGAAAAAATCCGAGGACAATAACGAGAACCGAAACATTGAAAACGTTGAAGAAAAAGCGTGCAGGAAACGAAAGCTAAGCCCAATCGTTTATACCAGATCGCCTTCGCCCGTCCTCAAATTAGCCAAATCGCGATTGCAGTTGCCTCCAACAAGTAATTTGATTATTTCCAGTATAATCATCAAACAATGCAGTGACATCACATAACGTACATATATTATTATAAAATGAATGTTTCTCAATAATGACAATAATAGTCCACAATTCTCGTCAACAATTTTATTCACATATTATTTTGCAGTGAAAAAACCCGCAGTCGAAAACGCTAGTGTTTTCATGGTGAAAGAAAAACCGAAAGAAAAATGTCGCTACTGGCCAAATTGCACTCTCGGAAAAAAATGCGCCTTTTATCACCCGGAAATTCTCTGCAGGTAAATTATTATTGAAAATTTAAACTCGCGTACGTAATTAAAACGATGTACATAATTTACTCGCAGCGTGTTTCCCGCGTGTAAATATGGCGACAAATGCGTGTACAAGCACCCGAAATGCAAGTTCGGGATTGGCTGCACGAAATTGGGCTGCGTGTTTTCGCATCCTCCCCAGCAGTGCAAGTATCACCCTTTTTGCTCGAAACCCGGATGTCCTTACACTCATCCACCGCCTCCGCCGCCGCCTCCGCCGCCAGTTCCTCCTGCTATCAGTGACGTCACCCAGCGACGAGCCAAATTCACTTGGATCAGGAACAATTGAAGTTTTTTACCAATTTCTTACGACGAGTACAATCAGGGGCGGACGCGGAAAAAATTTTCGGGAGGGGTTTTCGAAAAAAATGTTTCCTAATTTTCGAAATTCCGGGAATATTTGAACTTTTTGTAATTTCTGCGATTTTGAACATTTTTGGATTTCTCATATTTTTCGAAATTTTAGAAATGTGTAATGTTTTCGTAATTTTTGAAATTACCAAATTCTCGAAACTTCCAAAATATTTGTACATTTTCGGATTTTTTGGAATATTCGAACCTTTGAATATATAAGAAATGTTTGATATTCTAAAAATGTTAAAAATTCTCTGAATTTTCGAAAATGTTATAATTTTTGACTTATTTGGACTTTACAAAATTTTACAAATTCTCAGAATTTTCTGAATGCTCCAATTTTCCAGGTTAATCAGATTCTTGGAGAAATTAACAAGTTTTTGGAATTTTCGAAAATTTCGAAATTACTATAATTTTTGAAATCACTGAAATCGTTGGAATTTCTGAATTCTCAATTTTTGACATATTCGCAAGTTTTCTGGTGTTACAACCGCATTTGTCCGAATTTGCACAAATTTCATTATTTTTTTAAAATTTTCGGACTATTCAAAATTTTTAAAATTTAGTCCAAAATTGTAATTTTGAAGTCTTAATTTTCTGAACTCATCTACAGTTTTACAAAAATTTGAAAGTTTAAAATATTGAATCTCTATGATTTCAAAACACACATTTTACCAATTTCTTGAAGAATCTGATGAACCTAAAAAATTGGAGCATTCTGAAAATTTTGAGAATTCGTAGAATTATGTAAAGTCCAAGTAGGTCAAAAATTATAAAATTTTTGAAAATTCACAGAATTTCGAACATTTTCAGAATTTCACACATTTCCTATATATTCAAGGGTTCGAGTATCCCAAAAAATCCGAAAATTCCTAAAATTCAACGAATTTCAAAAACTTTGACAAACTCAATAATTCCGAACTTTCCGAACGTTTCAACATTCCCAAAAATTTCGCAAATCTCCAAAATTCCAAGTGTACAAAAATTTTGGAAATTTAGAGAATTTGTAAATTGTAAAAATTACGAGAAAATTACACATTTCAGAAATTTCGAAAATCACGAAAAATTCAAAAATGCTAAAAATCGCAGAAATTACAAAAAGTAAAAAAATTCCCGGAATTTCAGAAATTAGGGAACATTTTTTTCAAAAACCTCTCCCGAAAATTTTTTCTGCGTCTGCCCCTGCTGTTTTGTATCCAGTACTTTATGCTACTAGGAGTATTATAGTCTTCATAAGTCGAGCGTCTGCGAAAATACTAAGAAAATGTTAATTTTCTAACGATTGCTAATTATTATTATATTAATATTGTAGAATTCACAGAAAAAGGGTTGATTCAAAATTTCTAGCTATTTTTAGAAAATTCGAAAATTGTACATATATTATGTATTCTTCTTGGAAGTAAAGTCGATGAAAATAAATTGCCTCGTAGATAAAGAGCGAAATAATACACCTCGTAGCATAATAGTAATATGTATACTAGTATTGCGTTTTTAGTTTACACACCAATTGTAAGAGAGAAAAAATTCTTCGATATATTATTGCGATTGTTTAGAATCAAGCTGGAAAAATGCAACATATGCTTATGTGTAGGTGATGATATTATCCCAATTTTTTGACAGAATTATAAGCGTGCATGCTTTGCAATTATGTTTTCCAGTGTTTGAATTCATACTCAACTACATCACTAATAAATTTTCAAAATAACTGTTCTAACGAATGCTGGGTGTTATTAAGGGGAAACTTTCCATCCAAATTAGGAAAAATATCATGTTTTTGAATTTACAAACTTTTATTTTTATATATTACATGGATTTCGAAATTACCATTTTTTAATGGTGTAGTCTCAAAACTTGAATTCTCGAATTGAAAAATTAAAATTTGTTCCATTCATAGTTTTTAAATCAAAATCGCGCAGTTTTTGAATCTCATCTGTATACTCAAATTTTTATGTATGTGAATTTTCAAAATTTGAATATATTCAACGTCCGAATCTTGAATTATTTGGGTCACTTTGAAAGTACATAATATTACTTTTTATAAAAGATGATACATCATTTTCGTACCTGTTCAACTTTGATTTTTTATAACAAACATTTTTAGAGCAGTTTTTGAAAATCCATTGGGGGTCTATAATTTGATATACCTTATTATCATCATTTTAATTAAGTGATGTATTTTGTTCTGCGCATTACATCGTTGATGTTTTTTCATTAGTCATGAAAGATGACAGCTTGATATGGAAATTCTTCTGGAATGTCAAATCTTCGCATTATTATTTTGTTCATTAAATACATTTTGAAATGCCATGGAATTTGTTTTTAATTCCATTCGCTTTCTTAAAAATATTTTTCTATGTGTGTTTCATTATTATTTTTATTGAAAATTCGTTATATACATTATGTATACTTGTACAGCTGATGATGATTTTTTTAATGTTCGTGAAATTTATATCTCAAGATCTGAAATGTATGAATTTCTCACGTTTCTTAGCGCCAGATTACCAGATTTGACTCCCGAAATTTATGAAATTTTTAATTTATTCGGTGATTTTTGAATTCCAAATGATGATTTTCGAATGATTTCGAAAATCGTGATTTCAGAACTTGTCAACTAAAATTGACTTGATTTTTTCAACAGGATAAATTTCCGAGTGACATAAATTTTAATATTTATATTTCAGAATACGTATTTAAAAAAAAAGGTATTCTGTACCTTCTGTACGGCTAAGTTATACATTACTTCTGAAAGTTTGATTTTTCTGGCGCTATTTTCTTTCGTACATCTGCAATCAGAAATTGTGCCAGCGAGTCCGGGAATATTTTGCCTGCTAGGTGTGATGGAAATACTTCCTTCACTGGCTGAAGCGAGGAAAAAAAGCACCTTGAAATGAACCGAATTCGCCATGCTCTACAGACGTCGAATATCGAATTTTCCATGCACACGTGTGAAAAAGAGTATGAAGAAGAACACGCTGCTTACTACGATAAGTTTTACATTTAAAATGGACAGTGCTAGCAATTAATTTTATTTATTGTACTTCTTCAATAAAAATTTTTTTACAGAAAAACTTGCAATATTATTTTCCTCTGCGTACGATTTTCGAAAGAATTAAAGAATCTTCTGAGTATAGGTTGCCTGAAAACTACAAATGGATGTTTTTATCTCAGCGCGATACATTTTCCATCGACTCCCACTGTGTCACGAAATAAACTCTAACAAGGTTGGGATTTGCGGAAGTCAATAAAATACCAAGATATTGAACTATTTTTAATTTTTATTCTTCCATTCACGACCGCATACTGCGGCATCACATTACGCATTGAAGTGCACGCGTGTGTATCGTAGCTCCCGCCATTCTGTGCTATCATTCACCCGTTTATTTACACGCACCTGCACCGAACGTCGCATTCAATATGTACAATTTTAATTACAATACCCATATGTACATCATCTAATACCGCTGCTGTTTGGCACTCCCAGAACGTGCCCTCTTAATATGCGCCATCATTTTAACTCAGGACATTTTCGCGGCCTCAACTTTTTTCCTTATTTTTACGATAATGTTGAATTACGCGTGCGTCAGCGAAAATTTCTAAAAATCCCAATTTCAGCGAATCAGTATAAATTATGGAAACGACGAGTCAATTTCAAGTATTTACATGTTTTGTTCGTTCATTTGATATGCTGCTTGTTGCCCTTTTAATTTTGCCTCACGACGATAATCCCTGCAGTTGACAACAAAAAACATTTCTTGTCGAACGCTTGCAAACGTTTTTCAAAACGTTTCTGAAACTTTTTAAATTTTTGTTTCAAACGTTGAAATAGCGTTCTGAAAATGATTGTGAATTGTTTCAGAAATGTTGCGTTGCGACATTCCGAAATGATTCGAGTACGTTTCTAAAACGACAACAACAATCGTTTCAAAAACGTTTCGTAAACCTTCAAGCCGTAAATTGAACGAAAGTTTCAAAAACGTGTCTGAAAATTTTCGTTGTTAACTGGGATGTTGAATGCTTATACTTATTATACTCATTTTCATCGCCAGACGATCATCAAGCCATATACATTTTGTATAAAGAAGTTAATAACTGATGGATTTATTGGTTGATTGAATTATCACGTGTACAATAACTCGCGCAAGTTCGATCAAATCGATTTGCAGGAAATGCTGTAACGTTTTCGTACAAAAAGCACGCGCAATAATTTATACCAACCTTTCGACACATGATCGAGTAATAATTAACTTCATTCTATGAGAAACATTACAACTGTCAGATATTTCGTGAATATAAATATGAAGGAATTGCAAAATCACTTGTGTCCGAATGCCTTAATTGGTCGCTACATTGAAAAAGTATCTCATATATAGTCGTAGGTTTCATTAACGCGTAAAAGTGAGTCGCATTTGTCGTATAATATACTAATACGTTGTAAAAGCCATGAATCCAAAAACAAAAATCCCCAAAAAAACGAATGCGAAGTGTTTCAAATTTTCAAAACTTTCGCTGTTTGAAATCGATGAGCGGAAAATATAAAACGGCAAACTGGATATACCGGGAAAATCGATGAATGGCCATTATTATTTTCAATTACGAAATGTTGCGATATGAAATCGGAAATTTTGAAATTACTTATTTCATAAACTTTGGTCTAAAAATCTTGCAGTCACAGAATATTACGAGTTGATTATTAATTGGAATGAAAAATGGAAAAATTTTTTCATTGACTGATCAATACGAGCTCGTAGTATAAATCATCATCTAAGTGCTCCAAATTTCATCTTGCATTTTCCGCAAGCCGATTTCTTAATGGCTTAATTCAATGTAATAATAAGATACATAGCTACTTTCATAAAAAATACGCATCGATGACTCGGTGGTTTCGTGATCATCAGCAATTCAACCTTCGTCAAATTATTCCTTATTGACACGATCGGACAACTGAATAAATATTACACGTTAGTTATCGCTGAATTTTCGAAATTCATCCACGCATGTACTGCAATCAGATGTCGCTCGACCTAGCTTCTATTCACGCGAATATAATAACACTCTATATAAATTCAACAGCCGTCATATATCCATGGCGGCCCAGCCTAGCTGCAAGTATAACCGTCTGATGTTGACGAATTCCTGATGATTTATTCATCAGTAGTGCATCGTCGCGCGCGCGGTGAGAGTTGGTGAGAGTCCAGTTGGATTTCGTATGGAAACAATGAATGAGCTTCATCAAAAATCGTCTCACTATAAAACTATCATAGTTTCGTGAATTTTTCAGTATAGTGCAGCTATCGATCGCCGCAATGAAGCTCAAGCGTTCGCGATTAAAAGAAAAACTTCGTATTTACGTATTTCTGTGCCTGAATAAGAAACGTTTCGTTTTATGACAGCTCTGAACTCAAAAGTTGTGTCTTATCGAGAATTACCCAAAATAATAATCTGCACCTTCACGGACTTGCAATTAATGCATATGTTATAACTTTCGACGTTTTTTCTTATTTTGTTGTTGTTCTTTTTCGCTGAAAAATAACACCGATGGAAGTATAGGGCAATTGGAAAATTCGCTTCAGTGGTTATTTTAGACAAATTTCTAGAGGCGTTATTACAAACTTAAGACATTGGCTATTCATATCCATTACGATTTACAATATTTTCCATTTTCGATGTTATATAATTTACGTGCAACATTTTATTTTTTACGCGCCACTTTTTTCGTATATCATAATAAATAACGCACAGCCATTGTATAGCGCATTTGATTCGTCTATTAAGTATACATTTGTTGCGGTGACGGGGAAGATTGTGATGCGATAATTTTCATTTTCACGCCTACTAGCTCATAATAAGGCGAATTTACACTGACGCACTGGTGCAGTAATGATGGTCGCGATTGCTTTTATTTTTCCAATCAACATACAACTCTCATTATGATGGTAATTTTACTTACACTAGGCTGCAATGAAACTTGGCTTTGTATTGCAGTATATAGCTGACAATGATACATGCGGTAGAAAAAGTGTGTCATTTCAACCATGCCCGACAACGCGATGGACAAACCATGCACTATATTTTTCTACGCATGCCGTTATGAGATAGTAATAGTAGATTCCTCAACGAGTGCAGAAGGTGCTTTTTTTACGGACGTGAAATTTGCAAGACGAGCCGGAGGCCAGTTTTGCAATCACATTCGTTAAAAAACGAAGCCCTTCTGCACAAGTTGAGGTCTATATTTTTTCCAACAACGTGGGGATAGTACGATTTTTGACGTTTTGAGCCGTGGAGAATATCGCATTTTCTCCACGGCGTTGGGAAAAATACATTTATGGGCCGTACGTCGCATATCGCATCAGTGTTGTTGTTGTTTTCTTTTCTTTTTTTTTTTTCGCATACACCGGACGTGTGAAAAACAGTATAAATAATAATCAACCTGCAACCTCGAGCGGGCGGACCAAAAAATCGATCAATCCGTCCAAAATCAAGTTTTTGAGAAATTTCGAAAAACCACGTCCTCGGCTGCAAATTCAGCATTTTCTGCTCCTTGAGGCAAAATAACATCTCCTTAATATCGCGGCCGCTATCCATTTGAGACGCCATCTGATCAATCAGCCATACAATTATTACACACAATTCACATACAAAACAAGCCATTATTATCATACACTCATCTTTACACGCTTATTTCGTTCACCTCAATTACGTTTTACGGTATAGCACAAAATGCATTGTTGCAGAAAAGAGTATCAAGTCGCGTGTTTGAAAAATAAACAGCGAAAAATGAGCTAGATCCTAGATCAATCATTGTAACAATTGATAGAATTCAAGTGTATCATACAAATTCTAGACGTCGCGACAAAAAAGGCCCTGGTGCAGCAATTCATGCTCGGCCCAGCTCTTTTGGGCGCAATGTCATTTCGTTCGCAACTAATTTCGTTCGTCTCTCATTTCTTATAACAAATACTCGATTTTCCTCCAGCAACTGCGAGTTCACCACTATTTTAAGACAATTAATCCGCCGGCCGTTGCGACTGTTGCGACCACAAAATTGCTTCGATTTATTAATATTAATAATTACTACTATTACATGATCGTTTTTCATCATTATCTTTTATTATTATTATTGCTGTTGTTGTTTATTATCATTATTATGATGTGCGACTCGATCTTAGCGCGACTTTGCGCGTACGTCGCTATAGCAAAGGTTACAAAGCAAATCCGAGTACACGCTGCAAGTGACAACGTATTCCATTTTTCCATCATTTCAAAACTCTCGTCGTCATCATTTTTTCATCAGTATCCTCTTTGACTGAATTTTCAACGCGAATCCCACATAGCATTGTATAGTGTCAATTTTTTGCAGTCAATTAGCTGCATGTATAATATACGCACATGTTAAGCCGATGGGGATAATCGTCATGACAATAGCATTATGTTAATTTTAAAAAAGTTGCGCACAGGATTCATGCAGTTCGTCATGACTAGGTATAACGACTACTTTACTGCACCATCGCTGCAGTACCAAATTGCAGTGTAGTCGTAGTGCATAGTGTAGCAGCATCGCGACAATCAAGTTTATTTGCAGTACATCTACCGAATTATTGTGAATAAGGCAAGGAAGAAAGCAAAAATGAGAGGACGCGGTGGATCTATATGAGGAAGATGTGGCTGCTGATGCAAGCATGTATTTACATACACGTATCATGAACCAGCTATTATTATCAATTGCCTATTATTCCCTCGTAAGTAGCAGTGAGAGAGAGAGTGAGATAGAATGTTTCTCAATTCTCTCCCCCTTTCGTTCTCATTCTCTCTTTTCCGTTTTTGGCCTAAAATTAATTGTTTTTCGACTTGAAAAATATCGGCAAATTATTCCATCAACTGTCATAAATCATAATCAGTCATCAAAATATGCTAATTTTGTGATTTAATTAAATATCTATGACTCACAATAATTATGAATAATTAAATTTATTGCGAAATTAACATGTTTGAATGATCAAATATGATGGTTATTAAAATATTATTTTATTATTTTTCTAGTCGAAAAATGAGTTATTGTAGTAAAAAAACGAAAAAGAGAGAATGAGTACGAAATGGGAGAGAAATGAGAACCGTTCGATCTCATTCTCTCTCATCGCGACTTATAAGGGTTATTATATGCAGCTATAGATCGATGTATCAAAATAATGTAAAAATACTACGACACCAAAATGATCATACGCTAATTCGCACTAGTTGATCGATACAATATCGATACACTTCCGCAATTAATGCTGATTGTCAAATGATGACGAGAGTATAATCAATTATCAATAATATATATGAAATGTGGCTGCAATGGTGGTGCAACAATTGTCATTATATCGCCTATTAGCTGCTTGGTGCACGTGGGTCGCGGATAACGGAGCTGGTCTTCATTAGTTGACTGAATCTTTTATCGATTAGGTAAACGATCACGTTATTCATGGAGGAGGCCTTGTTATTTGCGACAATGTCATACTACTTTCCTGCATCTGCACCATCGAATTTTCCCATTCGGCTACTGCAGGGAGAATCATCGCGAGTTAAGCGCTTATTAACTTTATGGTTGGAATTAATTATGTGATGGAATGCAGCCAGCTGACCGCGGAATGTATACATCTTATTTATACATACGAGCTGTTCGGCGTTCTTAAAAAAAGTTAATTCGACTCGAGCCGCGAAAATTATTTGTGCCCATCAACAAATGATCCAGTCAAATAAAGTTGGAATAACGCAAACTCAGCTTAACTTTTTTTTCTTCTTCTTCTTTGAAATCTTTTTTACATGTATATTGCAGTGTTCAAATGTAATGTGCAGTTGATTAAAAAAACTTGTTTTTCTCCCGAGTACTACCGTAAAAATTTGTGACCACCCATCTGCACTTGACATTTATGTGGCTAATTATTGCATATTTTGCTCACTAGCTCTTATTGCATTACATGAATTTTAGCATCAAGCTAATTTTGCAACAGTCCTTGCAAAATGTAATTTCATCGCCATTAATTCAATCAACAATGTGGCTGATTATACATCGCATATATAATTAATGATGATGATGAATTGAGAAATTGTACTTTCAATTTAATTGTAATCTGCTGCACCTGCGTGTGCACGATGATTTGTACTCGAATATTCATTGAGGTATATTGTTGAGGATCAACAATTTTGAGATTATTGAACAATTTACACTACTATGTGTACGATGAGAATGAAAGAAACAAGAGGAAGTGTGATGTTGATAATTGTATTATTAAATTCGTTGATATTATATACATCCAAAAGGTTAAAATAAAACTGAGTTCGAGTTGGTGGATTATTTTCTGGCTTGATCAATTGCAACTGACCGGTACTAATTATGACCGGATCAAATATGTGGGCTCATCAGCTCTGCGTCGCGCAACAAGTCGCAACAACACGCAGCGGTTTACATTTTCATGTCGCACTTTTAGTGCAGGCCACACGAGAATGATCGCCTCGTCACTCTCGTTACTCTTCGGTCAATTGAAATGTAGCGAAATCATTGAATCGATTATCAATATTGACTTGAGAAATTCCACTAAATGTCGAATATGACGAACTTGTTGTCGTCGCGGTATTATAACTTATATTATTAAATAACCCTCACTTCTCTGCTTTAACCATATTAATACCACTAGCCTTGTACAGTGTTTAATTTTAACCGCAACAATTGTCTCGCAATCGTCCAAGCAGCTGGTTGCCCCTGACATCGTCGTATGCACACCACATCATCATTTGGTTCTCGCGTACGTACATACTATATTCCAAATTACGCGTCATTCAATATTCAAGTCGTTGACTTGATGCATACTGACTTTTACACTGTCAATGGCTGTCAGTAGCTGTCGCTTCATCAGCAGAATATTGAGAAGTCTATTCCGTGAATTGAAAATGTTGCTGGAATACAAGTTTCGGAACTAGAGAAAATTTTGAAATTCATTCGCGCCCGTACCGAAAAAAGAAAAATTTGACACAACAAATGTATGCGATGATGACTGCCGATGGCTGTTTGAATAAAAACAAACACGTGGATGGCCTGGTAGGAATGTGAAACAAATGCTCGGACGATTCGAGACGAAGAACAGCAGCAGGAGAATTGAGAAGCTGCAGTAAAGCGACCGGAGATAAAACTAGGCCCTTATTAGTAATAATCTCTCGGCCGCGGCGGCGGCCGTTTGCGTTCGGTCCTGTCACGCTCGTGTCTCTCGGGTCGGGCCTCCGCCGCCGGTTCGTCGCCGGGTGCGGCTGCTTCCAGCATATGCGTCATCTCCGTCGGCTCGCTAGGGCTGAGGGGCTGCTGCTGGGCGAGGGGCGCGAGCGGCGCGGCGCCCTTGTTCCGCGATTTACTCCTCCGCTTGCGTAGGATGAGGGGACCCAAGGCACTGCTACTCGTCGCATCTTGCTGTTGCTGCTGATGATGCTCCCCCCACGCGGAAGAGCTCTGCTGCTTTAGCCTGTCGAGCAACTCTCGGTTCACCACCCCCAGGGTTGAAGAGCTTTTGTGCTCCGCTGGAGAGCTGCTGCTGCAGCCTACGGAGGGCCCTCCTACCACCTGCAGACCTCCACTCTCGGGGCAAACTACTGTCAATTGGGACGATGACGACGACGATGACGGCGACGCCGCCGCCGCCGCCGCTTCCTTGATGCTTTCCGAACATGTTTGCTGCTGCTGCTGCTGTTGAGTCTGAGACTGATGGTGGTGGAGATGGTGATGATGATGATGATGGTGCGTCGATTGCGTCTGCTCCTGAGATCTCGATGTTGCACGTTCGCTCGAGGACGGTTGCACCGATTCTCTGCAAGCAATGTAAACAACCTCTGATTCTCCAATTTCATCAACTAGCCAATTTATTGTCGAATCATTGAGAAAGACAGAAAAGAAGCTAGATGATCGATTCCCGCTGGAGACACGATCAGATTTATGAGCATTTATAGGAGTTCAGGTAGGAATTGATCATTATTCCCAACTGTCTCGTCAGTCTCGCAGTCAGCCGCGGTGAAATCGCGCTTATATCGGAGCATCAGCTGCAGCGGTACATATATAGTAACTGGTTGAATAATTAATATTCAATAGTTTGATAGCTGGCGCGGTATGATATGTTAATATGTAAAAACGCACTCAGGTGTTTTACTGCAGGTAGCTGGAGCTGCTGCAGGCGTCGTGCCAGTTTTGTGTTGTTGAGCGGCACTAGCCGCGGCGGATCCTGCAGCTTGAGTGCCCGCCGTAATATTACTGCTACTACCGCTGCTACTACTGCTTGTAGGAAAGAGAGGCACTTGCGAAGAGGTTGGCCCTTGGTGAGCAGTCGTTGCACTAGTCGTAGTAGGCGTACTATTTACAATAGTCGGTACGCTCGGCTCGGCCGCGTTGTTGTTGCAGTGCTGCGCCGGGACGATGATACGCGCCATCAGCACCTGGAGCATGTCCTCGATCTTGGCAAGCCGTTGGTTCACCCGCTGCACTTCGAGCTTCAGGTCGACCTTGACCTCGAGCACGGCCGCGAGTACCTCGCGCTCGTTGCTCGCCTGCGCCATCAGGCCGCCGTCGTAATTTTCCGAGCGCCGCAGCAGCTTCGACTCGGCGGCTTGCAGTGCCTGCTGCTGCTGTTGGTCCGGAACTTTTTTGCCCGTCACCTGTTGCTGTTGCTGCTGTTGTTCAACTTGTTGTTGCGACTGTCCACTACTTTCCTCTATCGTACCTCCGAGCCTGCCGATTTTCGGGAATACCTTGTTCGAGCCGGCGCTGGAGCTCGGCCGCGAGTCTCGGCTGCTCAACGAGCGCTTCAACGTATCCGCCACGGAAGCCGCTTCGCCCCCGGAATCCACGGAACTTCCTTTACGTCAAAACCAAGCCAATTATTATCAACACATCATATATTGCTACTATATCATTCAACACTGACAACGTTACATGCAACGTCACTGACAATGCATTGCCTGCTGCTTTATTGTCAATTAACAACTTGACACCAACTTGATAATTGTACGTGTATAATCAATAATTCTGCAAATATTTGAGAAGCCTTCCTTCCGGCTGCAGGGGATTCGTCGCGTCTCATAATATTGTCTATCACGATTATTATACGTCCATACATTATTTTACATTCTTTGTGCAGTAATTATTGCACAAGTTGCAACTTTCTTACCAGGAAATTCTCCGATTTCGTGTCAAGTTGATACGAGTTGGTAAATTTGGACGATTCAATTGAAATATGCGATCCAACTTGGAATTCGATTTTATTCGATCCAAAATTTCGGAATTTTATACTCATCTTGGTTTCAGATCAAAGAATTTCGGATCCATCATTTCATTGTTGTTTGTATAATTTTTCAATAATGGAAATCATGTATCCCAAGAATTTCAATATAATATTCTGTAGCTACATTGAACAACAAACCATCACATGAATGATAATTAAAAAAAAATGCATCGAAATAAATGAGGTAATGTAGCGGAGGAGGAGGAGGAGAGGAGGAGAGATGTACCTAAAAGACGGCCCCATTTGGTGACTCTCGGGCGTGCGACGGTGGTGACGGCGGCGGCGGCGGCGGCGGCGGCGGCGGCGGTCGAGTCGCCGTCCGTGATCGAGGCAGTTTTTCGGAGATGAGAACTGTCGCTGCTACTGTCTTTGCTTTCCTTGGCGTCTCCTTTTTCGACATCAGCGCCGTGTCGCTCCCGGCGGAATCTGTACCCGCGGATCAACACCAAAACAAACAAAACATTCCTTTCAGTCTATTTCCTGTCATCTTGCAGGTAAAGCGCGAGAGAAAAGAGTGGCGTTGCATGTGGCCTGCTCTCGTTAAGTATAGTATTAGGCTTCTATCATTAAATAATGGTGTAAATTACAGTAAATGAGAATATTTATTATCTTCATTATTATATATACATCAGCACGACAGTACTGCAACCACTTTCGTGATAATATATTCAAATGAAATAAGATAAGAGTAAGATGTATAGGTAAAATGACAACGGAATCAATATTATAATATCTTCAATTACTTTGTTTGCGATATACATGTCATACTGTCATGGCTTGCTGCTGGGTACGTGTGACATGCGTTTTTTGTAGGATTTTTAGATATTCAAAGATATTTCGTTTTCTCGTAAAATATTGGCGAAGATGCACATTGAAAAATCCCGCGCTTTGAAAAAGCTTAATCCAATTGTCCATTAAAGACCAATAAACCATCATATATTTCCATTTTACATTCGAGAAAATGGAATCCGAAAATTGACAATAAAGATCAATTAGAGTATTGAATGTCACATTTCTCATTAAAACGATGATATTTTGGGAACAAGAAAAGTTGATGAAAATCCATTCGTAAAGGGTACGTAGGTTCAACAAGAAATGTGAAAAATTGCGAAAAAATTGTATTCGACATTCCTCGATCTATCTTCTCCTATTTTAATTAATCTTGACAACATATACAGTCACATTGGAAAAGCAAATATGATTGAATATTAAAGGACTGATGTTACTTTCTATTTTCAAGTCCCGAATTCGCGAGTACTGTATCTTACTGAAATAAGGAATCATTAAGGACGGGATGTTTTAACGTGCATATGTGTATAATATTACGACAATATATTATATCATTACGCACGTCAGTGAATATACGGCACTCGAAAATGCAGAAATATATGCTACAATAAAGTAAGGCAGATATAGAGTAGGTATCATACAATCAAGTTCCATTGGTGTGATGTGTTGACGAGCAACCTACTTAGGTGTTATTGCTACCAGATTGAAAAAAAATGCTATCGTAGCATTACAATAATAATAATTATCATAATCATAAAATCCAGATACAGAACAAACGTGGAAGAATCCCAACGAAACCTGCAACTTTGGAGGAAACCTCGCACAAATTTTGAGCGAGCGAGGGGTCGATCTTATTTTTCCTATTACAATATCATATCTTATATTTCATATTTTTCACATTCTCGACCATTGATAATCAACATTCATCTCATTTTTTCTTAGATAATAATAATGGAACGCTTCTCTCGTCATAGTTATGAATGTTATGATCAACGCGCTGAAACAGCAAGTAGAAAAATTCTTCAGTCTGAGACACGTTTCGTTTCCTCCAAAGTCAACAACGATGTTGCGTGTGTGTGTGTGTTATATAATAATTACAATCATAATATAGGTACAAGCTGTCCGATGGAGATTCAAGATGGTGATTCTTACAGTATGTATATATATTTATTTATTTATATATTGCATAAGTATGGAAAGAGCATGATTTCTTAAACTTGATGCATTGATGCTATTATTTGAACTATGTGAAAATTAATGGAATTATTACGTAATGCATTATACCGTCATGTCTGCATTTTCTTTGTAATATACATAATAAATATTCCTACAACATTCACGTCTTGCTAATAGACCAAATTTGGATCAAAAGATGGGAGCAAATTATGAATTTCTCCGAGATTTTCCGATTCATATAATTCATGCACCGCGGAGAATGTTTGAAATAACTTCTACTGCAGTAATTGAGATGAACCACGTGATGATGAGTCAAGTTTTTAGTAATATTAAGTTAATAGTAGTATAGTACATAGCAGGTCGATCTATTTAGTCTATTTAATGCGTACGTGTTTTGCAAATAGTAATTTATTATGAGAGTTTCGGGCTACTACTGTAAATATTCTTCCAGGCTCGAGGTAGAATTATTTTTCTACATGTAAAATACGTACTCGTTTCAAAACTGGTATATGGAAATGCGAATATGAAAAACCTGTGAAAATTCTGCGAAAATTGCGAATTTACATAGAGGAAATAATATGATTGAAAAAAAGTATGCATCAGCTAGGAGCTAGGTCACGTTTGTACAGTTGAGTTGACGAGTGGTCTTTGGAAATCACGAGGGAGTAGGCTGAATATAATCAACAACTTTCAATCATTTTTCTTCAGTTGGAAATCTGTCGGAAAAATTTCGAAAAGGTCTATTGAAAATTCGTGAATTTGCATTTTTCAGGCTCCACTGTCAACTCTTTTCAAATTCTTGCAGGACGTATATATATTTTGTTGTGGCCTGAAAATTTCCGGTTTTCCGGAAATCGTTTGTCGGCCGAGTGGAACGTGTGCATGCAAGTTGCAGATTACTGCAGTTTTGGAAGAATTAAGGCGGCTTTATAGCTGTCCTGGCGTAACCGGCGTAAGCTCGGAGGGGACAGTCAGGCACAAAACGCACTAATCAGCGCAGCAATATGATACGACAACATAGAACACGATCGACTGATGCGGTCTGTGCCTGACTGTACTCTCTGAGCTTACGCCAGTTACGTCAGCGCCGGGACATCTATAAATTCGCCTTTAACGTATGTGCCGCCATCGATCACCAATCATTAAAATCAATATGCAAACAATATGAAAACAACGACATGATAACATTGTAAAGTGTTAATTTTTGATCAATATTATGCGCCGGCTCGGAAATATCAGAAATATCAAGCAGTCTGCAGTCTGTTTGTGTTGTGCTGCAGAGAGTACGCGTAGCTGTGTAAATAAATACACTGCACCGCGATGCAGCACTATGCTGCAGTAGGTATTAAAAAGAAAAACGATCGAAATAATTGGACTGCGATAATCATAATTTCAGGACGAGCTGAATGAATGATAGAAAACAAAGATTGTTATCATTATAGTCGCATGATAATAGCTGCAATGAAGTAGTCGCAATTACGCAAAGTACATAACATGTGTACGTATAATAATAATAATGATAATAGTAATAAATGATCGACTGGAGTAGTGTGAGAATAAAAATACGCAAACTCGGTAGCAAAGATGGTGTGATGCGTATAAATTATTATTGAAAGCGGGAACGAAACCGAAGTGTAATGGCATTTTTTTCTCTCCATCTCGACTATACATATATTATACGACGACGATTGCACTTCCGAGATGGTATAGAATTTTCCGTAATTCATTGACAATAATAATTGAGCGATAATAAAATTTGCGATTAATCTGGTTAAATGTAGGTGGCCGAAATTGTTGTATCATCAGGGGATGAATACTGCGCTGCAGCACTACGCGATCGGTTTCGTTCCTCGATAATGTGGAAAAAAGGGAGAAAGGAATTATTATACACGTGACAATAACAGTAGTAATAATGATGATAATAATAATGATGCAGAGAATAAATCAAATAGGGTAAAAAATGAAAAAAATTGCCTAAAACTGGGCCACGGCGGCAAGGCGGAGACGGAGAGTTCCTCGGCGTCGGAATGATGATCCTCGAGGTCGCTACGTCGACTGCAGGCGCTGAGGATTCTTGCGATGCTTATCTGCTGCGCTGCTACAGCTGATGCTTCCTCGTCTGCCTTGAACCTTCATTTCGGCCAAGCCAACGGCAAAATGGCAGCCGGGCAACAACCGCGACCACACAACAATCACATCAATCTCTCTTTCATTTCATTATAATATAAAGCCACTATTGTTATTACTCAGCTACCTATCATAATATTATATTATAAAGCAATTATACGCGCTAATCTGCAATAATCACTCCTCAATATTTTCCATCTTGCATATGTTATTATTACGTATTATTATAATATCAGTCTGCAACGACGAATCATCGTCATTCAACATAATATTATATAATTATATAATATCATTATACCATGCAACCTGCACCTTCCACCATGCAAGGACGAATTATTACCATTATAGAATACCATTATTCACCGAAAATGTTTATTGCTACAATAATCATCAATGAATCAATCAATCTGCTATCACCCTCGTTATAGATATATAATAATTGATTGCGCAACAATTAACGGACATGTCGATGTCATCATCATTACTATTCGACTGCTGATGCCACTATAATTTATTCTTACAGTACCAGAGGCGTATCATCTTACACGAGCGACCTATAATAATTTGTAACACTATTTATGGAATTTTTTAATTTATTATTGTTTTTGCAGAGGACACGTATGTCACTTATTGTATTATTTGAAACAAGTCCGCGATTCATCAATTATTGGCTGCTTTGCTATTAGCAGCTGTTGTTTCTCGTTCATTTCCGTTAAAACTCGGCGAAATAAGAGTAAGCAATAATAATATAATATAATACACATAGATATAGCTATTTACGATTTTTTCTTCGTCATTAATTATTCACCAATGCCAGAAACTTGGAAATAAACAAGCCTATGCGCGATGTAATCGAAAAATTTTTCAAACTCGCGACACCCAACTTGTAATTAATTGGTAGGTATAACTAAAAGCTCGTTTTCGTTATAGCTCCAGCAATATTTTCACAAAATTTTGAAAAATGTTGAACAATCCTGGAAAACTTGGCAATAGTTTTGAGGTACGTGTAACAAGTATTTCAAAACGACTCGTGAAAACGTCGGGAAATCATAAAAACTCGCTCAAAGCTGTACACTGACGGATTATGACCGATCCAGTGTCGCATTTTTCCAAACCATACGTATATATTACAATATGTCTGAAAAACTACTGTGATACATATAATATACTGTTAATTACGCCCAACATTTATTATGCCAAACTTTTATCTTGAAAGTATAATAATAATAGCAGTAATAATGATAAGTAAATGAATACACGCAAAAGGTTATCAAAATCTTGTGAAACACTGAAATAAATAAAAAAAATCATCAGCTGTTGCTGACTGTTGAACGCGCGCGGTGTAGCTGTGTATAAGTGTATAATGCCACTAATTATTATTGAAATTGCATGAATAATATTATAAAGCAAGCATAATAATGCTCAACTGCTAAATTAGTGTAATTTTTATTAGTTTTTTTCGAAATACGCCTCTGGTTTTCGGAACGCAATAATAATAATAATAATGATGTTTATAAACGCCGGGTTCGGATCCAAAAACACTGAGATAATTAATGACTTCCACGCGAGAACCACCATACGCTGATGCAGATATTTATTATGAAGATACGATCGCGAAAATGAAAATCTTACAATGGTTTTCACTGTGTTGCAAGATGATTTCCGATGTACATTCGTATGGAATTACGACAACAGAAAAATTGACTGTCATAAATATGTGTCTTTGTGTGTGCAGCAGCGTATTAATTATTCATAAAAAAAGAAGGTATAATTTTTATTGTATCATTGAATGCGTGCGGTTGGTTCTGGCGCGTTAATCGTACGTGATGTGGTATTTATCATCTTTTTCCCCCCTTGAACCCCAGTGGGTGAGACGGCCCTACCTCGAGAAGATTTTGCGGACGAGATGATCCTGCGTCTGATCGAGTTGTGGCTCGTTCTTTCGCCTCTCGGCCAGCTCTTTTTCCCGACGCACGTCAGCTACCTTCCGGAATATCAGCTGAAACACGGAAAAAGCCTCCTTTGATCATCACAAGATCACAAGATATTATTATGTTAATTACTTTATCAATTCATTTCATCATCAGTAAATAGTTACTCTAATTCCTACACTAAATTGTTGCTACATGCATGCTTTCAATTCACCAATAACATTAGAGCTCCAATTTTCAATCTCACTTCGATAATTGTAATATCCATGGTAAAATATGTATATAATGTAAGATTGCAAAAAGTATATAAACTATATAAAAGTAGATTGCACAGTAGCATATTATATTATTATATCGTAACTACTGCACGTACGACGCAACATATATTTAAATATATCCTAATATGTTATAATAATATGTATGACAAAACATCATCAGGTGCTCGAGTCAATTATTATTGTATCCAAATTTCGTTTCATTCGAAGAGTTATCGTATATTCATCGATTCCCATCAATAATCGGTAGACTGATCCATAATATATATACATGAGTTGTTTCGTTAACGAAACAGCTGTCACGCAGATAGTTAATTTTCAAGCGGCTCAGAATGAGTCGACTTAATTGTACATTGATCGTCGTAATAACATAAATATATGAGATAATTCAAAAAATTTTAAAATTCCGATTTCGGTATAATTACTGATGAGCAACAATTATACTAGCCAGTTTCGACCGACGAAAATTCATGAAAGTATTGGATACAATAATACGCATAAATTGCCAATTATTGCCTGCAAATTGCGGATCAAGATGAATGATTATCTTTCGATTCCGAAATTTTCTGACGAAGCGGGGATCGCCGCATAATAAATAAACATTATAGCTCGGTATGATATATTATAATTAATTATCTTTGCCAGCGCTACAATACTATAATAAATGGTTATTGTACTATAAATGAATCAAGTCCTCGATTATTAAGGACGCAGCAAATTGATGAATAAAATTACAATGTTTGAAACAATAATATTACGAATTCGAACGTTACAGCTATATAGGTATGTTAAATAGGCGTGCTGGCACAAGCTGTTGATCTGGTGAGCGGTGGCCATAGTGCGCCGACGCCGTTGCAAAAGTCGATATTATCTCGATCGGTCTACATATGACATATGACTATAATACTACACTCAACACTGTGCTACACCGCAGCTGCGCCGCACTTGCACACGCGAACGGCGAAGGTAACAATAACACCCAGAAAGAAAGCCAAATCCGACGCGAATTGCTGCCAGCAGTGCTCAGCAGCAGTGGCCCACATGCAGTTGCCAGGGTTAGACGGAGTTGAGCGTGCAATTCTCTCTCTCTCTCTCTCTGATAACCTCAAGCACGTGCAGTGAGATCGCTACTCAGCGTTTGCTGTTTCTGTTTGATTTTTTTTTTTTCGTTTCCTTCTTTTGGCTTCGTAAGTAAAATCAGGCGCGGAATTAACGCAGTGCTAAGTTGCTACAAGTGCGTCGACGATGCTCATCGAGCACCGGAAGCAGCCGCCAACGATTTATCCAGGTCTACTGCACGCTCGTTAAACTGGGATTTATTTATGGATATACGGAGAGATTCGCATTTTTTCGCTTCCAAAGGTTTGCACTACATTATTATATTATTAAATTTGTGTTATCATCGATCGATTGAGGGCTATAAGCAGGCAGCTAGGTGTGCAGAGTACAAGTACAAGTTCTTCGCATTGATTATGATGAAACGGAGTTTGGAGATTATTATTATCATGATCATCGTGCCGGTCCAACGTTGCTTGTTCTATTGACATACTACTGACGATAACATGCATGAATCATTAATTACGATATTGATTGTCGTTTCTATAATACTATCTTTAGTTTTATTGATGAGATTATCATTTTCATCAAATCTTTCGTCTATTTCTCGCGCTTTATTTCATTTTTCATCGAGATTAATAACACTGGAATTTTTCATACACAACTTACGCTTTTTATAATTCAGGCCAATTTGATTTGAACAACGCAATTTGAAATGCAATTTTGTGAATAATTATAACTTTGTGAAGGAGCTGCTGGTGAAAATATCATTTATTCCTTCTGCCGAAACTTAATTATTGTATGAAAGAATTCCAATTTTGATATACTCGATCAACAAATCACAAATGAAAAGTTGATCGAGTTGAGAGGATTTATTGTTGAAGCTTGTGGAATTATTATTCTACACGATATGCTATATAAATAGTGATGATCTATACAAGTAACTCTCATTCTTGGCAAATGACTTACTTGAGGGGAAATTAATTAATTGATTCATCAATTTCACCTGCAGACTCAATCGTCAATACTTTGTACTGTTTTGATTTCTCAGGTGCTATGATTTTCCACATTTTCAAGTTTCTTTTTGTAGCTGCTCGTCGTAGGTAATAACATTTCAAAAGTCCGATACATTTTCGTCCTCGTGAGAAATTCGAAAAATTATTGTTACCATTTAATTTCTTTCCAACTTTTCATCACGTTTCAATTTCAAAAAGTGAAAGAACTTGTTAAATCGACGAATTTCCTCAACATTTCATAAAAACTGTCTACTTGTCTAGGAGAAATATAAAAAAAACTTGAAAAATACGTTAAATACGGCCATTGGGTGAGCAAATCTTGAAATCCTCTCGCATAATTACATATTATATGGCGAATACTGTCTGCTTGCAGCAGTCAACTGCAAAGTTAGAGTTGCAGCTAATTTTGTAAACGCCCATGATGATAAACTGAAGAAGAGGAGGAGGAGGAGGAGGAGGAGGAGGAGGAATGAAAGAAAGTGCGAGTAGGGCAATAAAATGAGTGTGGGTGCATGATGAAAATGAGGGAAATGATGACGAGGGCCGTCTCGCTTGGGCGTTATTGTGTCCGCAGATGGGCCACGGATCGAGCCGCACCGCTGGCGCGGCCAACATACTCTCGCCTTCGGAACTGACGCTGGTGGAGAACCTCTTCAAGTCGATGTCACGTAGCACCGGGTCCATAAAGCGCGACGACATATTCAAGCACTGGTCGGCGCACCTCGACGAGACCCTCCTGCAGTTCGTCGCGCGATTCCTCTGCCACGACCCCTTGAAGAAGACATCTTCCAGCATCAACGGCGAGAACTTGGGCAAGCTGTACGTGTACGCCGTGCGCGGTAGCCCGGAGGAGCGGGCGAGCCTCTTCTTCCAGGGCCTCGCGGACGCGGACACGGACGACTCGGAGGAGAAAGGCATAGCCACGGAAAGGTTCGTCGAGTACGTGCGGGCGACCATCAAGTCGTACCTCCAGCTGCAGAAGAACGCCGGTACGAGCAACTACGCGAGCTGGAGTGTCATCGGCTGCACCATCAACATGACGCGGATGAACATGAGGGCGCGCAGCGTGTGCAAGGACCTGCTGCTGCAGTCAACATTATCGCCAATCGCCACGGACGACGGCGTTGCCGAGTGCAATAGTGATGCAGCAGCAGCAGCAGCAGCAGCAGCAGGAGCGCCACCACCACCTCCACCACTTCTCTTGAGCCAGCAGCTCGAGGGCTGGTTCGGGCAAGCCTCGGACCTCAAGACGATCCAGTCGCACGTCTTCCAGTGCCTCTACCTCATATCGCAGAAGAAAGGCGGCGACAAGAGCGCCATGGGCCGGCTCAACAACGAGATAAACCTGCTGCCCCGGTGCAAGGGCCTTGACAACATTCCCCACTTCCCGAGCATCCTTAACCTCAGCGACATCCTGTTCCTGAACATCAGCCTGCCCCACGAGCTCCGCGCCGAGTGGCGCTTCCTCTTCTCCAGCGAGGTCCACGGCGAGTCCTTCTCGACGATGCTCGGCCGCATAGAGCTCCAGGGCGCGACCCTCATCATCCTCCAGGACTCGGACAACCACGTCTTCGGCGCCTTCGCCTCCGACAGCTGGAGCCTGGGGCCCAACTTTTACGGCAACGAGTCGTGCTTCCTCTTCAAGCTCGAGCCCGAGATCGTCTCGTTCCCCGCCACCAGCTACAACCGGCATTACCAGTACCTCAACCTGCGCCAGCAGACGATGCCCAACGGCCTCCTCATGGGCGGCCAGCTCAACTACCCGGGCCTCTGGCTCGACTCCGAGTACGGCACTGGCCGCTCCAGCCTCTCCTGCACCACCTTTCACAACTACTCCCAGCTCAGCGCGAAAAACGACTTTCGCATCAAGCACTGCGAGGTCTGGGGCGTCGGTCCCCTGCCCGTCGCCTCGGACGGCGACGACGACGCGCCCGCCACCACCAGCAGCAGATCCATCCTGGACATCGACCCGGCTTCCAAAGCCATGCTCGAGCTCGCGGGCAGGAGGCTGCACAGCGAAGGCATCCGAGAGGAGAACCTATAGAAGCCCTCCTCCTTCCACACAACCATTACTTCCATTAATTCTTCAATTCAACCATCATCATTTCCTCCGCTCCCTTCAATATTATCAAGCAAAGCTTTGGTTACTCTTCGATCCTCGCTCTCGCGGCTCTTTATTATTCGTCTTCCGAGCCACTTTGGCTCGGACTGTTTCTTTTTTTTTTTTTTTTCAATTTTCTTCCGCCCATTGCTTCAGTTACAAAACTGTGAGCTTCTTCAGGAGCTCGTGGTTTTTTAATCGATGGCTATCCAATCAACACAACTTACATTTTCTTGACGAAAATTGTACCTTACAATCGGCAACGCGAAGAAGCCCTCTCGACTGCAGCAGCAGCAGTCTCGCGACGGTAAAAATCCTTGCTACTATGTAATAAATTGTCATCTTTCTCGTCTGTTGACTCGCGGGACAATGAAAAACCGTGAAACGTAAAAGTAAAACCGTGAGAACCTCAACTTGTTCCTTCCTCAATGTCTTGCTCAATCATTCATTGTTGCCATTTAGGATTATGACGTTCGTAATTATTGAGTCAACTCAGGGTGCTGCAGCTGTTGTGTAACGCGATCGCGAGAACGATTCAACGATTGTGCACGCAGGGGATATCAAGTCCCCATAAAGTCGTACAAACTTTCACGTTCCATCAATAATCGGTTAATAATTATTAGCTAGTAGCCTGATGCATTTTATCGGATAGCGTCGACAGGGGAGAAAAGATGGTAATAGTAGATGGTAACTCAAGTTTTTCGTTATAAAACTGTGCTATAGAATATCGTGATGAAACGAAAGAATCCATTGGCTAGAACGAGGCGAGTACGCACATACACGTATACTCTCAGTTGGTATACAGACCTGTATACGACTGGATTACTACCCGGGCCACTTTTTTATATTCTTTTGTCATTTTTCACTGCAAGCTGAAGGTAACGCGATGAGGAAACGATTGAGCACCGTGTAAAATGAGACAAAAGTTTGTGTTGGGGAAATGAGGATTTGAATAAATGTTTTCGAAAAATCTCGATCCAATTTCGAGGATGATTGCGTATGAAACCAGCCTGTCAATTTGCTTGTGAAATAACAATGATAACATTGATGTATCAATAATAATGTAATGAAAGCTGTTATCTTGGAATATTGCTAGCTGTAATTATCTGGCGTGCCCGAATTGGCCCAGTCTCTCCTCCTCTATCACGTCACGAATCTTGTTGGCGAGTTTTTTGCCTCATCCACGGGAAATGTAGTGCGCAAGCTGATTATGTTATTGATAAACGCATTAACAACGATGTTGACACCATTGAAAAACGACTCTGCAGATCATTGGTGGAAACTATGAAAATAATGCTCAATTTTCGAAAGTGAAAGGAAAAAAGCGCAAGTTTAGCTGAGCGACAAGTTGCTATAAACAAGTTATTATAAAAGGCATATTTTAGTATCGAGTTTGTGGAAATGTAGGCAAAATTGCAGCTGGCAATTTTAGATTTCTCGAATCCTGGCAGTTTTTGGACCAGTTACGAATTACTTGAACTTCATTGAATAGATGGAAGAATTTATTGTTAAAAATGTGTGCACTCTAGCTGATTCGACTTGCATGCTTTTTCGTGTTTGTTTTTTCCGACTGTGTAATTATATACCTATCATGCATTAGATAATATTATAATCTATAATAACTGATTATATTATCTCAATTCTGATGAACTTAATTAATCCTACATTAGTTGTAAAATCTGTTTTACTTCTTTTCTTCCGAATTAGTTTAAGAATCGTACCAAAAAATGATCCTTGTTCCTAAACTCTTTGAAATTTCTCCAGTAATTTCAAGTGTGCATATTATTATATAATAGTAGGGTATTCATTTCGTATGTATAGATACAATAAATAATGATGGAGCGAGCAGTATGAGAAATTTTTATGTGAATGGCAATTTTATATCAAGTTTCACCGGACGGTTCAGAAATTATTCCACTAGATCTAAATAAGAATAAGGTGTTGCTAGCGCATTTTCTTTCGCAAAGTTTGTAATCGAGTTGCTTATATTTACACTTTCGAAACATTATGGCTAATATTTGGAAATTAAGATTGTGAAAATTATACACCAACACTTATATAATCAATGTGAGCGTTTTTCAGTTGTAATATTGAAATTTTCTAATTTGTTTTTTTCAATTGAGCGGTTCATGTATACCTATTATGTATATATATGTATCATTCACATGTAACGCAAGTGAAAAAAGAGACAAATTTAGTATGATGATGATGATGATGATACGAAGCAAATTGGGAAAAAACGCGTTACGTGAATGAACGCCCCCCCCCCCACCATTAATTAGAAGGCTAATTACAACTTTTCGGCATGTATTTTCCGTCGTCTTGAAAGATTTTCCCAATTATTAAAAAGCGTTTGACGTATTTTGTAAAATTCGTCAAATTTTTGTGTAAAATTCTCGACTTTTTACAAACTGAAAGGCATTTTTTAACGGTTTTCCTAAATTTTGACAACTTTTGTAGTTCGATGACATGTCAAATGCATTTGCCATTCTTGGGAATTTATATTTATCATAATCGAGAATTCGTGACAATCGCAGACTCGCCAAAAAATCCAATGGATTTTCTGGCCTCTGATCATCAAGATTTTGAAAATGATTGTTCCCAAGCCTTTATGTTTTTTTCAACATTTTTGACAATTTCAAGTACTTGAATGTTCTGAGTGACTCTACAGAATTTTTCATTGGGTATCTTTCCAGTATAGCCAGGAATTTTCGAGTTTCTCAAGTTTCTAATTGTAGTGGAAAATTCTTTACTTCTCGCGATAACACAACTTGTTAGTGTTTTAGGTTTCTGGAATATCAAACGTTGCTGACGCGAAGAAAAAGGAAAAAAAAAATTGTTTCGTTTCTCGGTGGAGTACACCAAAACATTATGTTGACATTAGCCTGTCTGAAAAAGAGTGCGCAATCTACTACAATGTAAGAGATCTAGTGGAAAAACGACTTATTTGGCGCGATAATACTGTCCCACTGTACAAAATGTTTATTTCTTGTGGAATGTGTACAACTCTTGATTGTTTTTGTAATAAAAAAATCGTGATCGATGAAATCAAGTGTCTCGTTCTTTCCCTAGTTTTTCGCCAGTAGCAGTGGCAAAGGTCGTTGTTGACATTACGTTGAAACGGTAAAATTTCCGAGAGTGAAGTTTAATGAAAGGTGGACATATTATTAATAAGGTGAAATTAATAATGAGTGAAGAAAAAACGCGATTTTCGCCAAATGAAATCGAGTAGTGCTATAATTATACTACTCCACGACGTGTTTCTGCAGTCACGCGTCGAAATTAAAATCTTGGAAGAGTTTCAATAAAGTTTGCGTAGGTTATTCAAGTTATTTGCCGGACCAACTCAAATTTTTTCAATTTTTGTAGACAAAAAATTGGCTTATACGCATACGATATGCACAAAAAATGAATATCGTATAATAATATCATTTGAATAATATCGTGTGACGCCTATGGCTACTTGAATAAGATAATCATCACAAGAAACGGTAGCACAAATTGAAATTTTTTAATTCAGAATTGCAACATCATGAGATTATTATCTAGATAATATCAAGATTTGAATGTTAGGCTTTCATATGATGAATTGAGAAAATATGAACATAAGAAATGGAAATCAAATAGGGAAAATATGCGAAACGAAAAATAGCCTACTTTCGCAAAGTCTTAAACTCGAAATTTGGAGAAGAGGAAAATTTGTTATTGCTTATTGCTGGCCGAGAAAGCCAGAATAATACAGCTATAAGGCGAACAATATTTACCTCCCAAAACAGCTACCAGGGAATGATATTCCTTTAGAAACTTTGCACAAACTTTTAAGGCGATTTACGTCAAGACCTCATTTTCCGAATAAAATTCAAATCTACACAGTACGAGCTAGCGTAATGCAATGCACGCCCACGGCTGGCTTCCTACCAAAATAATAATAACATTACAGCACATCCTCTTTTTCTCGTGTCTCATCTTCCAAATATACACATATATATATAATATATCAAGATGACGGAGGTGCTAGTTCGAACTTTTCCATACTAGCTGCAGCAGCAGCAACAACTAACTTTTCCTTGACATTTTTACTCTCGAATTTTCACCTGTACCCAGCTGTTATACTTCTATGTAGTCTTGAATCACCGATTAATATAATATTATAGTTTCGGAGTATTCCAAATCTACAATTTTACGATTTTGCAATTTTACGATTTTGCAATTTTACAATTTCGCGACTCTAGAGATTTGGGATCATCATATCTTACAGTTTCGAAAAAAGCGTACCTAATTTTTGTACGTTGAATTTTTGGAACATGCATTTTTCATTGAATTTATCGAATTTTTCGATATTCTTTGACTCGGCATAACGAAATATCACATCAAATGTTTCGAATATAACAAGTCTTTGAATGTTGAAACTGCTGAATGTTGAAAAAAAAAAAAAACATCATCGAATATTTTAAATTATCACGCTAATAAGTATATTACGTACACGGTATAACAGTTGAAACATAGAAAAAATTCAAATCTGGATGCCGTAAACGTGTCTTTATTTTCGACTCCCCTGAGTGCAAAAACTCCATCGTCCAATGTTTTTCCATACCACCGGGTAATTTTTTTTTTCAAGATAGCGATCTCTTTCGAGCTGGCCTAATGCGCGCTTCATTTTCCTCCGAAGCGGAATCTTACTTATCGATTTTCATCCTTTCCTCGAGGCGGAAATTTCATGCCCCGGCGAAACAAAAATCCCGACTCGATATTATAATGTAACCTACTACGGCTGCTGCTGCGCTGCTACATTGGGATTCACTGCTCATTCTTCCTGGAGAGAAGATAAAACATCGCCGACATAGACGAATTTATTTAGTCGATCCCAGTAAATCAACATCATCCTGGTCCTGATGGCATAATATATTATATATGCACCGGAAACTCCGATTACAGACGCGGCATATTATTCACTCTCTTATTTATATTAAATTAACTGCTGCATTGTTACTACTCATATTCATCTAAATTCTACGGCATCTTCACCAAAGTAATGTTCCCAAACTTTCATCTGCCCTCAAGTATTAAAGCTTGGATCGATGTATTATGCGTATTTCAATGCTCGGAGTCGACTGAAAAGTTGATCGAGCTGCTGAAACTTTCGCACATCATGAACTCTGCAATACCTGACAGCGTCATTTATTGCGTCAATTATTATGAATGAAGAAACCTCGAAAACTACTGCAATTTCCAACAGTTTGTCAACTATGCTTGACAGTTTGGTAGTATTTGTTCCAAACATGCGATAATACGAATTTTCGATTTTATCATACGAATCATGCCGAATTCAGGAAAATTCGCCTTCTTGTTCCCAATCGTAGGTTCTCCGACCATTGCTGTTCTTTTCAAAAATTCCATCTTCTCAAAACTCTCGAGTGATGAATTTCGCTTGTACTTTATCCACATCTCTCCACTTTCAACGAATATATTCATCATTGCAAATGTTTTCAAATTAATGCCTGCTCTTGTTCTGTTGCAGTCTTGTTGTTATTTCTCTGATTTTCCCATACAACTGACAAGAGTTTTAGTATTGTTCCAGGACAAAGGTTTTCCATCGTTCGTTTCAAGCATTCTGTACTTGTAACTGCCTAGCTCATGCGTGCCTAGCTCATCCATGCATTGTCGGGCGACATTGCCTGCTTTTTCATACATGACAAGTTTCTCATCTCACATAACACGGCCCACTACGATCTTGTTTTTTATTCGAGTCTTCGATGGAAATTTCACGGATGCACCGTTTCCAACTAGCCTGAATTTTCACTACGGAAACACACCCTTAATGATTCTACTACGGGTGGCATTTTTTTATCCATTATTATTATTATTATTGTTATTATTACTAAAAAGGCGTAAAAAACCGTTCTTCATCAAACTTGGCCAGAAGTATAATATACTCTACACAGAAGAAATGTGTACACCTCTTGAAACTTGACGCATATTCACGTAAACTCCCAAAAATATAGACGGAATATTGTACGGCATTCTTACAAATCATCACGACGAATTGAGGTATTGAGAAAAGGAGCTGTTTCGCACATTCAGGAATACTCAGGTCGCTTGATATTGTAAAAATTTTGTAAAATAGATTCTTTCCAGACGATCGTATATTCTCGAGACAATTTTTGCACATGGGACGAAAGAAAAGAAGCTGACTGATTTTCCCAATTTCGACGTATCATAAAAACAAACGCACGGGGGGCTTTTTCCTCCGTTAGCTTCGCCGTTACACGATATGGAACTCGAAATATTCCGATTTCACCGTCCGCAGTTTGCAGCCCTAAAAGCGAGCTGATAATAATC
This sequence comes from Platygaster equestris, assembly GCA_030522785.1. Lineage (NCBI taxonomy): Eukaryota > Metazoa > Arthropoda > Insecta > Hymenoptera > Platygastridae > Platygaster > Platygaster equestris. The sequence goes on from JAPYZK010000095.1 coordinate 35,495, forward strand.
GTCAAAATGCAGACTTGTAAAAGAACGAAACGAAATGCGTTTCAAGGCGATCGATTTTAAGACAGCGTTCGCCAACAGCTTGGTCCGTCGAATGGGAAGAATGGGAAGAAAGTCGCAGATGATATAAATTGAAATGATGAAGAAGCAGAAGAAGAATGAGAATTGAATCGCAAAACTCACCCGATGGCGCAGGTTGTAGGTGAGGATGAGGTTCCGGGCGAACGAGTTGGCGAAGGCTTGGTAGAACTCGAGGACCTCGAGGAGGCGATCCCTCTTGATGGTGTGCAAATCACAGTAGGTGAGGGCCCTGACGTTGGCCGCGCTCTGCCCGACGGCGGCGTCCTTCCAAAAGCTGTCCCCGAAGACGTCCCCCTTGCTCAGGATCGCGACTACCTCCTCGTCCTGGATGACCTCCAGGCTGCCCGTCACAATGAAGCACAGCGAGTCTATCGACTCCCCGGTGTGGTACAACAAATCACCCGGCGCGCTGTGCGACATCGCGAAGTGCATCGCCAGGGCGCGCAAGCAACCGTCCGACGCTAATCTGCGCGAAGTATATTATCATCATATCACTATTTATTACATTACATTATATTATGATATTTACAATTTCACATGAAACCCACCTAAAGGCGGGATGCTCGTTGAAAACTTTCCGGTTGAGGTGCACGCAAATATCGGCTTTCATGTCCTTGGGGCAGTAATTGAGGACTTTGTCGGTGTCCAAACCTTTGGTCATCGCCCACGTGCTCACCACGTAGTCCATGACGCGCTCGCTCAGTGCCTTCGGTACTTCGTGAAGTTTCATAAATTCCCTCACATTGTTCAACATGTCGTGGTACTTGGCCGTTGCCGAGGTCATCTGCTGAATTATCGTCGTCACGTGGCCGAAAATTGTCGCGTACAATAACGCTGAGAATTAAGCGAAAGTGCAATTTTATTAAACTACACCAATAATAGTATATTATGCACTTGTTTTTTTTGTCACATGTAAATTTCCCTTTATACATGGCGGATAATAATTAATAATATAACTAATAAGCTCCACTGTGAGCTTATTAGTTAACATTTCTACAAGTTTATCCGAATATTAATTATCATCATGTCATTTTTAGATCAAGTCATCTGCACACAGTAATCATCATTGATACGTATCGAAATCGAGACGTATTAAATCAAGATTATTATTGAGATGATGCGTTTGAAATTAATTGTGACAATTTGCAATAGTCCATATGCGTATAGACGTGGAAATAAATATTCGACACGATGTCAGCCACATGGTATCAAGCCGATGTGTAAAATGAAAAATCAACTCACCAGCAATGATCATCATGCAGATGGTAAATATCTTCTCGTTGTCAGATTCCGCAGATACGTTTCCGAAGCCAACAGACTGAAATGAAAATTCAAGTTTCATCTTCACGAGACTGGAAGATTATTGCTTTTCTTTGCCTACGGTTCACGAATGTTGGAATATACTATAACGGGAATAACATTGTTCCATTATAATTAAGTTTTATTCGTAATGAGAAATTTGGAAAATGAGTTTGTTATATGAACGAGAGGAGGAGGAGGAGGAGGAGGAGGAGGAGGAGGAGGAGGAGGGATGCTAGTATTCTTATAGCTCATGTGGTGTATGATTATGTGGGGTAAATTAATTGTAACAACCGTCATGCACGTCATTGTGAAGTAGAGAGCTGTGACGTATGTCGTGTGGCGCGACGGGCCGCCGACCAATTCCTGCTGCTGCATGGTGCTGACATTGGTCCACACGTACGGCGACTGAGTTATATTCGCCAATTTCCACAGCCATGAATACTGCAAGCCACTATCCGCGTCGGACTTTCCTATCGAGTACCTGCAATAAAGCGCATTCTCCTTTCAATTCAGAGCGTTCCATGCTACTCCTCCGCTTATTGTCAATCTTATTGTCATCAGTCTTATTGTCGTCAATCTTACTGCGGACGTAACAACGAGCATCCGGCGGCACCGCAAAAACTTGAAAAGCTCGCGACTATACGTGATTCAACGAAATATTCGAGCAACGTTTTAAAAACTTTCGGTCGTTCGACTTGTTGGCGAGAATCAGAGACGCGAGTTGGTTGAGGAAAGAAGCAATATTCGCGCGATCGGTCAGATTTGAGGCGGTGGTGGTATTCAGTAATTCATTATCATTATGAAAGTTGAATGGTGGAAATAAGGGGGGAATCTTAATTCAAATTGCAATTGATGGTGACGAATTATACGATAAATTTGAAAATTGAGTTTAAGGAGAATGTGGTAATACCAAATGCAAGCCAGCCAGTGGGCGACGAGCATGTAAAAGCACAAAAGTAGAATGAGCATCGCCGCGCCGTATTCGAGATATCGGTCCAATTTACGGACGACCCTGCCGAGCCTGAGGAGGCGAACGACTTTCAAGGCGGAGAACAAGCTGCCGATGCCGTCCTCGTCGTGATCGAAGGCATTGAACACATCATATGGCAGACAACTGAGCAGGTCTATGATGAACCAAGACTTTAGATAGTTCATCCTGATGACCTGCGTTCAATGGCGAATCGCACAATTTCATCGTTCAATTATTGAATTGTTACATAATGACTATACTTGAGAAATTTATAATTTACTTACCTTAGGGTCAGATACTACTTCACCGCCAGCACCAACGAAGGTTGTATGAAAATTAAGTACTATGTCGATAAAAAATATTACGTCCACGATAGTATCTACGACGAGAAGGACTACATCCTCGCTGGTCTTATTCTTGAAGGCTACCTGTATTTCGAAACATGGTTATTGTTATTGTTGTCTCATTTATTCATTTTATTCACGCGACATTTGAATATTCTTAATTTTATCACACTGTTGCAGACTGATCGATTCAAAATTCTATTATATAATTAATAGACGCGTATGATTGTAGTTGTGCAGTAAACTCACGTTATAAGGGACCATGATAGCAGTATAGAAAGTTAGGCACAATATTATCCAGTCCCAAATCGCTTTGAAGGCGCAGTAATGTAAAAGGATGTGTGGTGGAGTTTTCGGTGCTTCTTGACGATATTGCGGCATTACCTCTGCGTTCAAGCTCATCATCTACAGCCCCGAAACAACAACATTTTCGTTACTACTCGGTCAATCAATGCTTTTTCGTGCTTTCATATTTTGCATCACTATCATCATTATCTATATGAATGATATAAAAATTAATGATGATGACGACGTGCGTTTATTAAATAATGCGATCAATGGCGGATATTCAAAGACTTAATACGCATTAAATAGGTTCTGTTGTTATTGTAATACATATTATAAATAATGACCCGTGGCGCCTTATGAAATCCATACGAAACCTTATACTACGACGTTGCGTGGAATCTCATATGGTCACCATATACGTTTTTTCAATCTTATATGGTATTTTATAAGATTTCGGAAGCTTATATAAATATGTTCTCTGAAATCTTGTAAGGTACTAGAGAAGATTCGACAAAATTGTACGCCGACGATAAAAGACTCCACATAACGTAGTATCAGATTTTATATGGATTTCATAAGGCGCCGCATAAGAATTGAATTGTAAACTTTAAAGGACTTCAGGGACCTTGGAAGATTTTTAAAAATCTTATACAATTAGCTTGATAGTTACGAGGGATAATCGTTCCTAATGTGGAACGAAATTTCGAACAACTTGACAAATTGACGATTTTCCACAGTAGTGTCTTCAAAAAAACCGCAATCAATCGAACAAACTAGGACATTATCAGAACCATCGAAAATCCCCCAACATTCTGAATCTAAAAAGACTGGAAAAAATCTTCGCAACTTGATCAAATAGGCATCATGAAAGAATACGAAAGACTTGCTTACCTTTTATTAATTCAAAATTTCGCAACTTAATATTACTAATTCTCGAAATTCTGGAGATTGGAATCCTTGAGATGACTTTTTAAACTTGACAAAAATTCACACGAGTGATGTTTAATATTTTCAATAATTGTCGAGCAGTTGTTGTCATGTCAAAATATGTTTTCTCAAAAATGCACTATTTTGAGTGCTGTGTAATAGTGTGTATTACGCGAGGAGGGGTGAGACAGAGCCAATGCAGACGAGCGCGAGTAATGATGCCCAAACTCGAGCACGTCTACACATTGCAGGCTCTTGGCGGTTCAGCCCGGTTAACTAACTGTCGCGTAAGATTAAATGAATGAATTTTTTTTAATTCATAACAATAATGTCGAATATGTGTAATAATAATACATGGCGGCTTTCGTAGCCTGCGAAGAGTTGCGAGAGAATCGCCTGAATAATGCGAGCGACGAGCGGCGGGTTGCATGCAGTCTTGAGTTATACCTACTGCATGCAGTCTTGAGTTATACCTACACTGTCTTGACACAATCTGGCCGCCTGGTTACTTGCTTCTGTCTTTCTCATTCTATTATTATTATTATTATCATTATCATTATCATTATTATTATTATTATTATTATTATTATTATTATTATTATTATTATTATTATTATTATTATTATTATTATTATTATCATTATCATCATCATTATCATCATCATCATTATTAGGGTCAACATTACATTATCCTTGGAGATAATGTTGGAGATGTCAAATGCTTGACACAACCCCCACTGGCTTGCATATTTTTTTCGACTTCCGCAACGCTTCGCAGCAGGCTACGACGAGCCGCCAAATATTCGATGTTCGTATGGTAAAGAGAAAAATTTGCATATCCCGTATACGATGTTTGGACGTAAATATTTTGTGCGCATCGCGATTATAACGTGCATGACGAATATGACGATATAAATATTCACGACCTTGCTAATCATCAATTCCCGTGCATATACGAGTACATATACGCATAATATGTACGCATATATACTAATAAAACAGCATCGAGACGAAAATGTACGGTCGAGTGAAGAGAAAAAACTTGTAACTCGATAAGCAAATAATTATCATAATTATTGTACGACCAAATTCGCTACGTTATATTTTTTTCGATGACTCGCGTCGTGTGCAGTTTCCAAAAAGCAATAAACTCAAGTCGTAAAGATGTGTATGCTGCTCGTACAATATATTATGTATATTATTGAGCCGTCCGAAAAATTACTTGTGGATTTATTGTCAAGTTTACGGAAGTTGCGGGCAATATTTCACCCGGACTATCTCATCTGTACCTTATTTTATCGTAAGGAAAATACGCAGATAAATCAACTGCACTCGTATTCCAAGCTTGGAGCTAGATTGAGCCGATTTATCTTTGATTCATAACTTTTCAATTGAGAAATGTACGATATTTTCACGCATATGTACTTTTTAACCACATTAATGTGCAGGCTCGCGTGTTTCGCAAAAGAAGACGGAAAAAAAGAAAAATTATGTTGTGCTCTTTGACTACGGTGAACGTGCTCTAGAAACACTTTGTTGAATAAATTTATTATTGACATTACTCCACGCTCGCGGGTGACGTCAAGCTTTTCGCCGAAACTGCAACTACCTATACTGTATCATGATTTTTTGTAACTCATAGTCTCATCCTTTCATATCAATGCGTGTATATATATATATAGTTAGTTTCTTTTTCAAATACTAATTTGGTTTTGTGTAGTTTTACATTTTTATAATTACACACCGCATTACATGACACCATGCGTAGATTCGTCTAATCAATTGTTCAGTATGTTGACGACTTTCTGTAGGAACGTTCAATAGCAGTGCAATAATAAGTTTTGTTGTTGAATTCTATATTTGAACCAGATGTGCTGACGCGAGATGAGTTGTATTAATATTATAGTAATGTCGGTGAACGCGCGTGACGGTTTTTTTTAATTTCGTGATTTATGAATGTAAAGGTCGAATGCGAGTCGAGATTGGGGGAAAGGAAAGTCATTGCGCGTCGGTGGGTTTCGAATTAACTGAAGTTGGTGTACATAAAAAATGATGAACAGTGAAATATGCGAAGCTGGAGGTGGTAACATAGGTATTAATGATGATAAGGTTGTGAAAGTGAGGCTGCAGCAGGCGCGAGATGAAAAAGAAAAAAAAAGCTGAAATGGTTGAAATGGTTGAAATGGTTGCGCTGAAAGGAGGACTTACGTGACCTAGGTGGGACTGCTTTGCGGTGACCGGGATCGCCGAGTCCTTGAGCGCCGGGACGTGGGAGCCGAACTGGGATACGAGGACCGATCGCGACCTCGTGACCGACCTCGCGAGCTTCGCGAATTTCGATAGGCCGCCCTTGCTGTCGTCCGTCTCGATCGGCTGCTTCAGGGCGGTGATGTCGCGGAACGTCAACAGGAATAACACCACCAAATCCCGCTCGTTCTTTATCGGCGCTATTTGCAATAGCAGCCATAATGGGGTTTCTGCGTTACAGAAAATATCACCAAATGCGATTAATCATAACTCCACTAATCATTCAATTCATTTGGCAAGTTTACCTAGCTCTAGCTCTATGTATATCGCCGCTCACAAACTCGACAACCTTATCAACATGTATAGTCTTCTTATTATTATTACCTATCATACATGTAATAATAATGACATACTACATTACATAACAGCTGTTGTAAGTTAAGTGTACTGCTCTTTGGGATTTCATAATCCATTTTGAATTTCTCTAAACTGCCCGTAATACGGGAAGTATATGAGTGCAGAGATTTTCCACGGAAGCTAGGAGAGGAGCATGCAGCTAGCTGCAGGGACAGGGGAGGATAACGCGCATAAATATCAATTTTCGTGAAATCGAGCAAGAAGTAGTGTCCGGGATTTGCCTCGTTCCGCAATTTCATTGTTCCGAAAGTTTGGAAAACTCGCGGAAAAAGTGGCAGCGGAGAGTTTATTATTCCGCGGGAATTAAGAGCGTTGATAAAATATCTTTACGTCATGATAAATGTTCCGCATAACCTTGCGTCTTGAATATTGCGCTCGGTCGGTAGTTATAGCTGTTGCAGATAATTAACCGTATGATAATTGAATTGAAATGAAAAATATACAAAAAAAAGAAAAAAATAACTATATAAAATTATTATATATTGAAAAATATACATACTGCTTGTTATAATATAATAGCCAAGCGCCTATTGAAAATATGTGGCGCCGTCAATAATAACGATGATAATCTATTTGAAATGCAATATTGCATATTGTAAAACTGAGCATCTCGCATTTTCGCTGACCTTTCTTCAGTTTTTCTCGAGGCGGAGAAATAAGAGTGACCGCCCATCGAGCCTGCAGCTTGCAGCCTCGAAAGCTCATTCGCAAAATTTGAAATTGCACTTTACTCAAAAGTTTCGCTAAAACGTCAAAAACACCAAAAAACAAAAAAAACAAAAACAAAAAAAAAATACTGAAAATTGTTGCATAATCTACGGGGTCGAGGGCAAAGCATCGATTAATTTGGCGCCGAAAAAGCGATGCATCAAAAGACCGACTTTTCGTCGTGCAGCAGAATAACGCGGAAAAAACGTGGGTCAACAAAATCGTGAATGCGCGACACGTATTTCGGCAAATTATTGAAAGAATCAACGTCTGTGATTCAAGCAGATTTCGGAATCGACTAGAAACATTTTTCAATTCCGTTACACTGCTGCAACTTGACTGAGAATTTATTATATATTTTCATACTCGATCGCGGGATCTGGATCTCCGAATTATTCGAGCTCGCATTAAGAAAAATGCCTGTTTCAACATCATTGCAATATTATTATTATTTATATTCTTGAATTGAAGAAAACGATAGATTTTGGAATGAAGCAGCTGTTTTTGGAGCTTGTCAAAATGGAATGAATCCAAAAATTGTAAATTGCACCCAATTGTTACGTAAAAATGTGCGACATGGAATTCGAAAGGTACTTAGGATATTGAATTTGTCATAATTCATTACAACCAAACATCATCTCCACAAGTTTCGAGAAATCAATATTATTTGAGAGTCCGAATTATCTGAACTCGAAAGTCAAAAGCTCGAATTCATCAAAATGCAAGAATTTAAATTCTAAAGCTTCTCGTCAATAAGAAACAATTATTCCTTCGAATCTGAAAGTTTAAACTATCAAAAATACGAGTTTCAAGTTGGCAAATAAGTCAAATAAGTCGAAACCTTGCCAATTAACATTGGAATTTTCATCTTGAATTCGAGAACTTGCAAAATTGGGTAGAAACGGGACGTATTTATCCTGGGAGTATTTCAAGAAGCGTCAAAAAAGAGCCGTGATGTGGAGAAAAACGTCGCGAACCTCAAGGGTCTCGAGCCATCATGCACAAGGTGCAGACAAATATAAAATATGGCAAAGAGCCTGATTTCGGGGGCTTCGAGTCTATCACATTATTACGTATTATAGTCCTATTTTTCGTATTTAAAAATTTGAGCCAGAAACAGCTGATCACGCATCAAAGAATCATTACTCATTGGACA
>JAPYZK010000096.1:0-39849 GCA_030522785.1 Platygaster equestris
TTCGAATATTAATTTCCAGAATTCTCCAAAAATCATCGAAAATTCTGCAAATAATAAAAAAATCCATTGGATATTTCGAAAAACTACCCTCAAATAAACTCTTATAATTTTCCAAACTCTCAGAAAGGCTAAAAAATAGCCCCTTCGCGCATTATTGCATTTCGAAATAATCATTCTTTTCCCATAACAAGTAGAATATTACTTATTACGTCGAACATTAGTAATTATCTATTTTTACATGAACAATCAATTTTGAAGAACAATAATGTTTGTAAAAACAACAAACGGAATTCCAAGATATATGATTTCGTTCCCGAATTCGGAAAAAATCGCGAGTGCCGAATCAACAATCATCAGCATTACTTCGCGTCCTGAAAATGTCAATATATATTCCTATACTTTGCGATTGCGCACTTTCATTGAAGAACCCTCGCGTACGATTCACTTGCAATTCTCGTCGCCCTCGCAGCCTATAGTGACAGTATTATTCTTCTTGGCAAAAAATTGAGTCAAAAAATAATTAGTAGAACGTAAAATCAGTTGACCCTACTCGAGGGTTCAGACTGAGCAACCAATTGGGCTATGAATGAAGACCCAATCTTTTTTCTACGAGGTATAACGACTACGCTTTTTCATAAACATCGAAAACGTACAAGTTTCAGCTATCTGACACGGGAGAGTTCATAAATATTTATGATTGTTTTATAGATTTTGATAGTATTCATATTGTCTGTGATACCCTGGCCAGGACCAAGCGTCTTTAAGATATCATGCCCACGAGATCGTGCATCTATCGTACGAAAAATCATTCAAAAGGTATTGTTAATCGAAATATTTAATTTTGTGCCATGTGGGAAAATCGTTTGGAAAAGACGATCGTTTATAGAGTCTTTAAAATTTTGACGACGCGTTCGGCTTTTCGAATCGTCGTTCTTGGAATTAGCGACATCGCCTGTGAATTTTCAAACGATCGTGTATAGAAGTGAATTCTTACGTAAATGATCATTTAACAGGTGAATTTTCTTAAACGATCGTCTAGCAGAAAAATTCGTTCGATTTTTTAAGAAAAATCGCCTGCTGGCGGACGTTTGTGTAGGATCGATCAATACGTTTTTCTGCAACGATTTTTCGACAGACGATCGTCATCGGACGAATTACCCTCCTAGACGATTTTCTGTAAACGGTTTTTACTTTGGATTCGTTGTTTTACAGAAGTGGATTCCTGTATTGAAAAAGTATCAAGTAGAACTTCCAGTGGAGTGTCCATTTCACGCGAGTCGCGATATATTTTACCCGCAAGAATCCGCGAAGCACCAGCATCGTTCTTCTCAATGGACGTGCGGTTTATGCGGGAAATCGTTTTACACCGAAAAGCACCTCGATGCACATTTCGATAACAGACATAGGAGCGTCGTCAATACGGTCGGTTGAAATTTTTATGATTCGAATATTTAAAAATCCCGAGAACGTTATTTTTAGTAAACTTTTTCGAAAATATGTAGCTTCATATTTATATTCAATTTGCATCCGAATTTGAAGAAAAGGTGAAAATGTGTTACTTTTCCCGTTCAAAGGGTGAAGATGCTGTTTGTCTCACGGATTACTGCGATATTATGCGATGTGACGTGTTGGGATATCACGATTTCGAGAATTACGAGGTCAATGGAGCCAACACGGACCTCCAGGTATGGAAGGAGAGCCCTGAGTACAAAACCTCGTTGGCGCCATGTGAATCACGAAATCACATAAGGTAAATAAATCATAAATAATGATTATTAATCATCATTAATAATCATTAATAAATAATCATAAATCATAAATCACATAAGAAAAAAAAATTTTCCAAACCCTACTAGGTCATTAGCGAGGTTGTGCAATGATATAACATTGCATATCATTGCATTACCATTACAGCGATCAGAATCTTTCAAATATCGTGCTGGTTTTTGTATAAAAGAGTATATTTTGAGTTTGCTGGAATTATACGATTGCAATTATGTCATTTTTTCAACATGTGATCGAAAATAATCTTTTAAGAGTTTAGAACGCACTGTATACCACATACGAAATTTCAATTAGTACTTTACATTCATCTATCGCGATCCACTCGTGATTTTTCATAACTGATCGATGACTGTCAACTGTTGCCAACCCTTAATAATATGTACGAGCTTGATGACTGGCACCATCTTTATTTTCAGACATTTCCAAGTTTCTCAACGATTCCGAACATTTTGAACAATTTAGAAAATGTTGGAAAAAATTTGGAATTTTGAAAAACTTCAACAATTTTCAACAACCTTGTACAAAAGTACGAAAAATTTCCAAAATTTCGAAGATTTCAAAGGATTTTGAAAATTTTTACGAAAAACTGCGTATTTTCAGAAATTTCGGAAGTTTTTGGAAATAACATGGTTTATAAAAACTCCCCGAAAACTTTAACATAAATTACGAAAATTTTGAACAATTCCGAAAATTTTCGAGAATTTTAACCATTTTCAAAGCTTCAGAAAATTTTCAAAAAGTCTACAAAATTGAAAGAATTCCAACACTTGACAGAAATTACATAATTTACCGAAGTTTTCAAGACTTTAACAATTTTTAACAATTTTGGAAATTTTGAAAATTCTTTAAAATTTGGCAAATTTGAAAAAATTTCAACTATTTTCAAGACTTTGGAAAATTTTCTAAAATTTCACAAAATTGAGAAAAATTCTTACGATTTCAAAAAATTACATAATTTCCAAAAACTTCAACATTTTCAACAATGTTGGCAATTTTTGAGAATTTCGAAAATTCCAAAAAATTTCGAATATTCTAAAAAATCTAACAACATTTTAAAAATTTCAGCAAGTTACAAAAACTACAGAATTTCGAAGTCTAAAAATTTTCGAAAACTTCGACAATTTTCCACAATTTTATAAATTTCGAGTTCTAAAAATTCTATAAAATTTCGGGAATTCGCAAAAATTTCGGAAATTTTCATAAATTTCGAAAATTTTCAAATACTCAAAAATTTCAATTTTAGGCAATAATATGCAATCTTAAATCATTGCTCGTGTCTCAGCAGGAAAAGCCACAAGAGTCAATATTTCACAAATTCGACGATAAAAACCTTCCATTTCAAATTCTGCAGTAACGAAGATTTAAAATTCTCACGGATTCCCGAATTTCTAAAAATTTGAATTTGAAATTTTTTGAATCAAATACATTTTTCCATCATCATCATTTTCTGATTTATATATACGTATAAATTCAAATTGAAATGTGACATTTAGAAAAAAAAATTCAGTACCCTCCCTCGATCCGCCAGGGGTAGGTATACTTTTTCGTAAAAAACCAAGTATGAAAATTCGTTCATAAGTGTCGACCTTGAATGTTTTCAGAAGCAAGTGCAAGAAGTATTCGTCGTCACCCGAAAGTCGCGCGTTTCCCACGTTGGTCCAAGGGGAGGGTTCCCCGAAATTTTGCCAACAGCGTAACCCCAAGTACCGCGGCCACCGGGAACTCGCGGGTCTCGACAACAAAAGTCAAGGGTGCGACAAAGTTGCGCAGGCCGACGAAGGCGACGACGAGTACAAGGACCAAAATGGCGGCGAAAAGGCTTCCGGAAACCTCGTGGAATCGGCTTCGCCGGACACGGGGAAAAATCGCTGCGGAAGAAGCAACGAAATCAGATGGCTCAAGTCCAATTGCAAACCAGAAGAACTGCAGAAACTCAAAGCACACTGTGAGGTGCGTATTGCTGGATAGGAAATAGAGTCTGTACAAAAAAAAAATATATCGATTTTTTTTGTTTAAAAGTTGGATTTAGTGATAAAATTAAAGAATATCATGGATTTTTAGTTTTTTTATCGCAAAATTTTTTATAATCATCGATTAAATATTGCAATTTAGAACCCAGTCGTGAAACGCGACATGTTGGTGTGACGTCACTAGCCTGTATCATAACCGTCATAATTCAGGATAGTGACGTCACAAAAAAATTAGAATTTGTCCATTGTGTCCCAAAAAACATTTATGTCTCAATTTATTTGTCTCATTTGTCGCGCTATCTATCGTATCGTCGATTTACTGCACTGTTTTCGTATATTTTTGGACATTTCGACGTTTTACCCAGGCTAGTGACGTCATGGCAAGATGGCGACCATTTCGGAGCTTTTTGAATGATACCTTTTTTCAATTTCGATTTTCAAAAGCAAAATTGATTTTTAGTCGCTTGAAATATTTTTCTGCGGGTTTTCTTAACCTCTAGATCAATTTAAGCCACTTTAGAGGCAAGTTTATTTTTCATGCAAAGACTCTATTGAAAAATAATCGACCACATAATTTTTTTTTCTTTCGGTTCCCTATCAGACGCATATAACGGCATCGTGAAAAGACCGAATTAATCTTCTTTTTCCCCGTATTTACAGATTCTGATTCGAGACTGCATCGCTGGTTTGCTGACAAATCTTTCTTTACGGGATTTTCAAGAAGTCGAAAGTAAGTGAAATTACGATCAAGAATTTTGAAAAAAGGTCTGATGGGACACGTTTCGATCGATTTTAAGGCGAGTTGAACAAAGCTGTGTGTTGGCACCTGAGTTGCGATCGTTACTGGGAAGATTCGAGGAGACTTCAAAGGTATATTCCATGGTACTTGCTGACGACGTTTCTCACATTGCTTTTGGCGAGTTTGTACGGATGTTATTACATCGTGTGGGTCGTTTTCAAGTGAGTTTTCGTAGAAAATAACCAACAAACGAAAAGGGCGTGGGCAAAAGGTAGTTTTAACGATAAAAAACCTTTTTGGTTATGCCTGAAAAAATTTTGTACCCAAAAGACATAATTTTGGACAATTTTACAGCTCGGATGAGAGTAGCGCGGAAAATATGAACGCAAGTCAGCACCGAGGGACACATTTTCACGAAGTTAATACTTCGCGCCAATTAAACGACCGGAAAACGAAAATCGAGGCCAAAAATGAACTCTCTGAATTTAACGAAGAAACCTCTGATCCTTTCATTTACGTCGCTTATCCGCCCGAACTAAAGCAGCGACTTCTAGAAAGGTAGCTATTCAACCACTTGTGTTTTTCGTCTTTGAAACAATCTTCGAAGTAATCAAATCTTCGATTATCAAAGCGAGGAATCAAATCCCTGAAGTTGAATTTTAATCCTGTAAAATCGTGGAATGTTCAACATTTCAAAAAAAGCCCTAGAACTACAACCAGTGTCGTCCGACTCCCATAAGGCCTTGTTCCAAAGACAGATAGTACCTTGGTCTCCGATAGAGGCGCTGTTCTATAGAAATTTGTAGAGGTGCGAGAGAGACAGCGAATGGTATACGCCAAGAATAACATAGACATCAGCGCCTCTATCGGAGATCCAGGTACTAACTTTCTATGGGGCGAAAAGAGCGGAGTCGGACGACACTGACTACAACAACAATTTTTATATTCGAAATTCAATTCCGATCAAATTAATTAAAAAATCTGCAAGACCCTTGTTGTTTTTCGGTTCTCTTTGTTCCAGCTGCTATAACAGGACAACTCGACTTTGAGCGAAAGTCAACGATTCACGGCACAACGTTCTTCACGATTACTTTTGTATCTTCACCCGGATGAAATAAAACTATTGAAAAATATCTAATTGGCAATGTTTAATACGCCCATTTTTATACACTTTTATAAAATATTTGTGTTATTTATTGCATCATCGTCCTTCGTTAAGTTTCAAAACCAATAAGTCATTTTGATGGATCCATCGGAATCTCTCTGGGTGTCCATGACGCTGGCCTGGCGTACGAGCCTACGAACGCTCGCCGTCGAACGCTGCTCTTCTAACCTCGGCGGCGGCAATTCCGCCAAGTCGTGCATTTCCATGTTTTCCCGAACGGACAAATCTTCATACGATGCAGTGGCAGAAGATGGCCTGTTTTACAGAACAATTGCATGAAAACGTCTTTTTTTTATAGCCGAATAAAAAAGAGAATTAAGAATTTTTTACTTTTTAGGTGCGCATCGAAAACAATCGGCACAAGTCCAATCCTTGCCGAACATCTCGCCTTCTTCCACAGTTTGAGGTAACCGGTGATGCAACGTTTCGGGTAATCTGAGGCCTGAGACACCACCAATGACGGAAACTATTCCCAGGATGACCAGGGGTAAAACCAAATTTTCCCGTCCCTGAAAAAAATTTCCAGGTTCTGATTTCAGAGACATCGAGAATGAAGGATACTGAAGGAAGTAACCACCATGTCAATAGGGTTCATTTTCTTTACAAACCGCGCGTGAAATGCATCTTATCGAGATAACGCTTAGGCCCTTTTGATGCACTTACCAAGTATGTGATAAATGGTATGATGATGAGTCCGAGGCCACTTATGTACGCGGAGAAGCCGATGGCTACGCCCCGAAGTTGCGTGGGGTAAAGTTCCCCGGCGAATGGGTAAATTATGAGAAAAGAAGCCGAAATGGCGGACTTTGAGATCAAAAAAAGCACGAGTGTGGCAACGACTGCGTCTGGAAAGAAATTTTAGATGTGTCAACATTTATAGGGACTACGAGAAAATTCTGTGATTTTCGGCAACTCGAATTTTCATGATTTTTTTGCTCGGCCATATAGCTTCAAAAAATCGGGGAAAAATAGCCTGTTAATCAAGGCATTTACCCTTATTTAAAAATGCGAAATGAAAAACGGAAAAAATGTATGTTTGGGGAGATTTTTTGAAATCGATTGTAAATTATTTTCAACTTACTTTGTAACTCGAAACAGAAAGGAGGATTATATGAGTTCGAAAAATTAATTTCCAAAATGTCCAACTATAGAAAAAAATACACCTGTCATAGAACTCGATTATGGGTATATTTTTTATCAATACGAGACTTCACAGGGTGAAGATCCAGTAGGAGTTATCGGAAATGAAAGTGGAAATACGAATTACCGGACGACAGAAGTACTGTAGCGATGCAGGAAGAGCCAGCGACGACCATGCTAAGACACAAAGGCCAGCGCCGACCCCAACGATCCATTATCATCCAGCACGCCAAATAACTTGGGATTTCGGCCAAGGAAGAGAAGAAAAAGCTCAAGTGTTCTTCGTTACCCAGTGATGGGCCATAGTACGATAAACCCACGTACACCATGTTGTTTGCAAACCTGCAAAAAAAGAATTATACAGGTTTTTACTTCAAAAATCGATCTAAAAAATTTTACCAGTGTTTAGAAACTAAAGCACTGAAATTCTAAACTTGATAAGCATCATTTTCTTCCCTGAACGGATTATAAATCGAGCCTAGTAATGGACCTTATCAATTTTCGAATTTTCGTGGTTCAACTCTCGTTCCCCAAGTAACTCTAGTTCTTATAAAAACCGTGTGAAATCATTTAATTATTTTTATAAAATGATGAAAATTTTATAACATCAATTTTATAAAAAAAAAAAATCGTTGTAAATTTTATAAATGTTGCATAAAAACTATAATCACTAGGGAACTCCAATTCAAAAACTAGGGTTCCTATAAATAGATAGTTCGGCCATCCCGGCGCAAATGTTTGATTGGCTGGATCCAAAATGGCGGCTCCAATAGGAAGAAGCGAATATATGTACGTGTTGAATGTATGTATGTGTACCGCCGCCAATTTTGGATCCAGCGATAACACGTACACACTAACACATTACAGATGGCCAAACTCTCTATTTATAGGAACTCTATCAAAGATCACATCCTCACCAATTTAAAGTGATAAGAAATGTCTTCAGCCTCATGTTCGGCGTCTTGAAAAGAGAGAGAACACCCGGTCCATTTCGTAATCTTTCTTCCTCGCTCTGCGTCCTCGTCATCGTCATTCTCTGATGAAGTTTATGCGTAAAAGATTCCGGCAGTTCCTTTTCATTCGTGCGGGCGAGATTCGTCAATATTTCGTTGGCCTCGACCAACCGTCCTTTTGCTAGAAGCCATCTGGGAGATTCTGGAAGAAACCTACAATTCCGTTAGATTCCGAAAATTCGCCTTTTTCCCCTTGTCTGTTTTTAAAATTAGATATATTTGACGACTAGAGTTCCTGTAAATAGAGAGTTTGGCGATCTATGAATGTGTTAGTGTGTACACGCATCGTGGTGTTCGAAATGGCGGCGGTACACACACGTACATGCGGCACGTACATACAATCGCTTCTTTCTATTGGAGCCGCCATTCTGGACCCCACTTTAGAGGTAGCCAATCAAAAAGTTGTGCCGAGATCGCCAAACTCTCTATTTATAGGAACTCTATATTTTACGATTGAAGGCGATATCGTCAGAAATTTCGAAAATTCGAGATATCCAGTTCTGTACTGACCACCAGTATAGGAAATACAAGAGGAATGGAGCACTGGTGGCGACTGCCAATTTGCGCCATTCCGGGACCATGTAAGTCAAACCAGCCAGCATGCAGAGACCCAGAGTATAAAAACTGCAGGTCAGCACTGTCACGAACGATCTGTAGTTTGGACCCACCAGTTCCAAAGCTGCCAATTTTTTACTTTATATAGTATCGTTATCGTGTTACTGGGTAAGGAATAAAGAGCGTAAATTCAAAAGCCTATTGAAATGATATCCTTTGAATTTTCACCCTTTGAATGGAGCCATGAAGAAACTTACAAATGATGAAGGGAATTTGGTAAATTGCCGGAATAGTTAGGCCGACGACGAAACGACACGCGGCCCAACTCCAAAAACTGTACGATATGGCGGTCAAAAAACTGCCCGTGATCAGAGTCGCGAGGCACGTAAAAAAAGACAGTCTCCTGCCTACCCTAATAAACAAGCTCGATGTTTAGAAGTTTTGTTGTAGTCTAGGTCAACAGGGTTTAGCGATCGGAAAATTGAAGGTCTTATCAAGTTTTAGTTCGGATTTTTGTTGTTTTTGTTGTTTATATTGTTATGAGGAATTGAGGAAAAATGTTTATAGCCCGCAATGAGGATCTTACTTGGCAGATCGAAACGTAGGGAAAAAAAAAATAAAACTGACTGGGAATATCGAAAAATATGGATTTTTCTTTTTATCGAGTTTTGTTTGTGAATAAGAATTACGTTCCATTAGTAACTAATTTTTTTTTTTTTTCAAGGATTTTCACTAGTTTGTCAAAATTTTCCAAACCACTAGACCCGCTGTATGAAAAAAAATTGTACTCCACAATTACGATTTTCCCGAAGCTGCTCAATTTTCATAGGCTGGGGATACAATCTAGCGTTTTACACAACTGGATTAATTAGAAGCCTGAAGTGTGTAATTAATCTTGCGTTCCAAACCTATCGTTAAGCGTCCCGAAAAGGTAAACTCCGATGGGTCCACCGGTGTTCAAGGCAACCAACCCGATAGTTGGATAAATTGCGTTTTCACAAACAAGATCGAACTTTGGATGAAAAAAAGAAGAGAAAATTTCAATTTTTTAAAAATCGTCTTTCACATGGAGTTAACCAGAACCTAAATTGTTGATGAGTTCGAAATGTCGAATATTTCCCGAAAATTTAGGACATATTTCAAAAATTTCAGTGTTTTTTCGACTGTATTTGATTTTTGGGAAAAAAGCTTCAGAAATAATGAAACTAACAAAAATTGATGTAAAATCAGAGTAAAAATCGATCTATTGCAAAATTTCCGGAAGGTAGCTCTATCACTGACGAATATGTGTTTTTAAATTGCAAAATTAGTCCCAAAAAGTCGATTCATGCAAAGTTATACATACGTCAATCACGATGGACGACTTGACGTCCGTCGTGTCGTACTCCCATCCGTGATCGCACGATATCTCAGACCACGAAGTATTGGGAGATGTTAAATCAGACGTCAAAATATCCGTCCAATTCACGTCGTACCTCGTACACCGACTGTAGGTCTCGTTGTCGTCCTTTTTAAATCAACATATATCAAGTTAAACAATCTTTAGCATAGCAGAAGTTTTTTTCTTGCATTTTTACGAGTTCTCGAACAAGATAACAGTTTTTCATAACTTCAGGGAATATATTTTAGAACTTGAAATTGTTTCGTTGTTTCGAAAAACTTAGTAAGTTTTGGAAAACGTCTGCAACTATCGAATGACTCGGTTGATGGTTTTCTAAATTTGTTAAAAACTTTCGAAGTTGGTTGACGAATTTCAAAATGGTCCTGAAAACTGTTCAAAACCTTCGAAAATCGTGGATAAAACGTACCGGATTTGTGGGAATTCCAAGGCGCCTTTGCTTTTCCGAGTCGAAAGCTTCGAGGCCCGGGAGCTTGCACCAATGAGGAGGGATGTTAGCCATGAAAAGCTGATTGAACGCGCAAAAACCACATGGAAGGCAGGCCGGTAGGCACACAAACCAAATCAACTGTTTCTGGTAGCGCCCGAATTCCCCGAGGATTGGGAGGATATCATCCAAATCGAAAATATCCTTGAAAATGGAAAATGTCCATGCATAAAACTTTAAAAGTCAATATACAAAAATGCGCACAATATATTTCAATAATGTACACATCGAGGAAATAAAAAAATTGAAGACTTGTAATTCGAGTACATTATTTTCCAAAATTGAACATTTGAGGATGAGAAATCGGAAAAATTAAAAGATGCTTAAAATCCGATTTTCTCTATCATGTACGTAGAATTCAAATGTCAAAGAAAATAAATTCAACAAACGAAATATTTTTGCACGAAACAAGCGATATCTACTCATTATTTTCGATTCAAAAACTTACATCGTCGTCGCCTCCAATTTTGCCCTTTTCGCCAGCGGATGCTTTTGTTTCGGGCGAAGGCATAGTTCCTCGAGTTTTCGAAAATCGCGTTTTTCGTCACATTTCGCAATTATTAAAAATCCGTAAAATATCAACCACGACGTCCTGTGGTTCGGAGTAACTGAATTTTCACCGTTTCGAGGCGGCTTCAAAGCTGGATTATCAAACGTATTGTTGACTGCCGGCGATATCCAGTGAAAGGAGAACCAATGCGATATCGTGGATGCGTATGCAACTGCTGGGAAACGGAAGGGCTGGTAATTCAATTGGGTTAAGGGTACTTAGAAAAGATTAGGGGCATTGCTGACACGCGACATCGCGAAACGGTAACGTAAAAGTCGTACGATACTACCCCCACGGATGGGGAACTTGCAAGATTGTTGCGCTTTTTCCATTTTCGAGTTCCCTGAACCTTTTGTCAAATTATTTATTCCTAAGAATCAGGGGCGAACGCAGAGACGGGTTTTAAGGGTTGAAACCCCTAAATTTGAATAAGATTGCTCATTTTTGTAAGTAAAATTATTAGATATTTAGAAATGAAAAAAGTGGGCTTTAAAATATTAGAGATTCAATATTTCGAATTTTTGAATTTGTGTAAAATTATACATGAATTCAGAAAATTAGAAACTTCAAAATCACAATTTTTGACAAAATAATGAAATTTTGAATAGTCCGAAACTTTCAAAAATTATGAAATTTAAAAAAATTTAGAGTTCTTGAATTTTGTTAATTTTCAAATGTTCAAGTAACTCGAGAAAACCGTGATTTTTGGAAAATTTGCAAATATGTCAAAAATGTAGAATTCAGAAATTCTCACAATTTCAGTGATTTCACAAATTATAGTCAATTCGAAAATTTTGTAAATTCCAAAAATTTTGGAGATATCAGAAACCATTAAAATTCTTAAAACTTTCTAATTCTTCAAAGAATCTAATAAACCTAAAAAATCGGAACACTTTGAAGATTTTGAGAACTTGTAAAATTTTATGGAGTCCAGATATGTCAAAAATTATAAAATGTTCGAAAATTCAGAAAATTTTAAATATTTTTAGAATTTCAAACATTTCGTACACATTCAAAGGTTTGAGTATTTCATAAATTTAAAAAATTTACAAAAATTCTAGAAGTTTCCAAAATTTGGAAATTGCAAAAATTACGAGAATATCACACATCTTAGAATTTTCGAAAATTACGAGAATTCTAAAAATTCCAAGAATCGCAAGAATTGCAGAAATTCCAGGAATTTCGAAAATCAAGAAAAATTTTTCTCGAAAACCCCTGCCGAAAATTTTTTCTGCGTCCGCCCCTGCTAAGAATTATAATCAACTCTCATTTTTATCCATGATTAATAGAGTCATTGCATCAAAAGTAAACAACTTCCATTATATCCGTTTTGTAGAAAACGAAAAAATAATCAACACGTATTTTCTCTTTTTTCGATCAATCAAAATGATATAATGGAAGTTGTTGTTTACTTTTGATGCAACGACTCTATTCTTCAGTCTTTGAAAAATTTCAAGTTGACTAAAAAAAAACCCTGGTCAGGAGAAAAAAAAGTCCAAGACAAACTCGTTTTTAAAATCGTAAAAAAAGTGTATATTCGTAACAAAAACAGTATCAAAAAATACGTCGATATAAGAAAATGTAATACAGATTTTGGCACCAGTTGGTTTCATTGGCAAACGAAGTGAACACGTAGCTTTATCACAGACATTGGCCTGAAATGAAAAAAAAATAATAATAAATTCCCATCTTCTCAACAAGCTTTGAATGCGCTAGTTACCTCATTTTTAGTAACTGAAACATTATTATCGAAGTGAGGATCCTGGCTCCGGCGAAATCTACGAATAAACGCAGCTCGACGTCAACGTCCAGGTTTCGGTTCCCTGAAACAATCCCGACCGGTGAACATTTCTCAACGGCAAGAAATCATTTCGCCAAACGACTGTTTCAACATGAAACTTACCTTGGAAACAAATCATAGCCCAATTCAGTCCTATTCCCCAATGCATTGGCAAGGCTTACAAATCTTGCGAGTAAATGATTGGGCCCTTTTTAAATGTCGAGCGACAGGAAACGTAAACGAGCGCATGTGAGAAACAAAAAAAATTGGGAACCAGCGAAAAAACGCGCAAGGTTCAACGACGAATAAAAAAAACGAAAAATAGTTTGACTATCATTTTATTCCATTGCATTAATTTCGACTGTGCTTTCAGTTACTGAAATAGACGTTTCCAAAAAAGTTTTTCGGTAACATGCTCTCAATCAATCTCATCATGACACGATCTTCGCAATCATCTTCAGCAACTTCACCAATCTTCACCACGTGCGCGAGCGCAAGTGTCATCAGGCACTCGACAGTCGTATCAGGCAATCGTGTTCTAATGGCGATTTGGAAAAAAATGCAAAACTGGCACATCGCCAGACATTTGCCGGTATTTTCAGCGAGTAAAAAATTTATAATGATTATCAAGTTCAACCTGCAAACTTGATTGCTTATCATTTATCAACGTTTGTCCAAATGACCATTTGTGGATTCACGTCAAGTATTCATTGTTCTTTAAAAGTACACTTGCAAACTCTCGATAAAGATCGAAGTCGAGTGACTCGTACGCTAAGTTTTGTAATAATGGAAATGATGATGCAAAGTTTTGATAACCATAATTTAAAAATAATCTTTCGTCTGACAAATTAATGCATTTTTATTGTTATCCGAAAAAAAGTACTTGGATGGCAAACATAAATTCAGCCAAACATCATACACACATCTCACAAAAACAAGCCTGAGAACATTATTAGTTGAATTCTTAAAAACAAACCGATTTCAAACAAACGCACCAAGATCATCATTTACAAACACCTCATTTGATCTAAAGCGTTCAAAATTTATCACAAGTGTCTCGTCTCCATTCAACAGCCTGCTCTCTCAGAGACTCCTCATATACTCTCTCACTCTCTTTGTCTCACTCTTAATCGTTCTTTATCGCACGCATACCATTATCGATTCGCTACCTTTCGCAACCTTTCATTTAACTTTCTCACGATCATTGAATCACGCAGTTTGATGCAACAGCTCCATTTTTTTCTGGTCCTTTCTTTATCTCTCGCGCTAGACATCACTTTTTCCCCAGATCCCGGAATCTCACGCACATCCATCAACTCGCATCCTCACCATCCAATCTTGTTGTCTTTGTATCGTGCTCGAAAGCTTTCTAGTCAAATCAAATCGCACGACTGTACAACCGTGGGATGATCTGCAAATAATAAAAGTGCACCTAGTGTCATTATCACGAGAAAAAGATTCTCTTATCAAGAGAACAAGATTTCGCAGATAATCCAATTTCCAATGGCTTTACACACTTTTCCAAGTGAAAAATACCTCAATTTTCACAGCACCTTTATAGAAAATCATTTTTCAACATAAAAATACGCATCGTCAATTTTTTTTTTCTTTTTCTCGTCAATAATAAAAACTGCAGATATCATGCAAACTCGTTCGCATACCATTCTCCCACTTTCTTTCGAAATAGTTCAAGTTCTCCACTGTTACTGTACATTATTTACGTTAAAAAAATATATATTAATTCACGGAAGTTTACGTTTTCTGTGTCGCTCGTCGAGTTGAAAAAGTAATTCAAGTACATTAAAAAAAAAACAAAAGGAAAATGAAGGGGTGACTAATGAAAAGGGCCTAAGCGCCATTTTTCCGTAACAACAAGCTGCGCATTTTTCCAACCCCTAAACTCTCACACAAACCTCATTGCAAACAGCACATTTATTCTCAACATGTGTAAACAATCTAAACAAAACAAAAAATGTAAATGTTCTTACGTTGTTTCACCAAACTCTTATTTTGACGCTCGATCCTTTTCGATAGTTACCCCCTCCAACTGTAACTGCAAAATTAATTCCGTAACTCACCAACTAGATGTTGAGTTGGAGGTACTCTTGAGCTGACGGATGTTTTGCAAGGTCCAGGACGCGAGTTTCTTGGTATTGCTGGTTCTGGATTTTCTACCCTTGGCCAGGAGGTCATTCAGTACAGCGTTCTCGACCATGGGTAGAAGTTTGGCGCCGAATACGTTGATAAGGTCACCGAGCAAACCAATGCACAAACCCATGAGACTGTCGGAAAGTTCTGCATCCTGAGCGACTTGAGTGATGAAGTGAATTATGAAAGGAACGGACTGCTCAAGGAGATGTACATCAGGATGTGGTGGAACAGACGTGTCGGGTCCGCGAAGTCCTTGCACTATACCGGTGTACGCTTCCAAAACGCCTTCTCGCAAGTCGTTTAAGTAATCTGCGTCACCATAATTAAAATTTTATATACCAATTAAAACACATGCTTCTATGGTCACGATAATTTGAGAAGTTCCTTGACCAGTCAATTTTTGTTGGTAGATTTTTTCATACAAACATACTTAAATGTATATAGTCAATCGTATCTTGAGGAATGTTCAGTAGTTTCAGAAAATTTAAGGCATTTTTAGAAAGCTACTATCAATTTCTGGACTCTTTATTTTATTAAAAACATTAATTGAAAGCATTGATACATTACCACTTTTAGTAGAAATTCTAACAAAAAAAAAAAAAAAACAGAAATCCTAGAATTCGACAAGACAACATCTTTTTCTAAATCATAGCACTCATAATTACCCATCATATTATAATCATTCCTATCGACGTTGACTTGCGAAGCTTGTGCGAGCGTCTGCATAACCACGTCAAGATACTTTTTGAAATCCGACCCGATGCCCAAAGCGATGTCTCCAAAGACTGAGAGAACTTGCGGCTTCACGGATCGATGAACGCAATTGTTACCAAGATTTTCCAAGAGCAAAGTCATAATTTCATCGCAATACGGCATGACTTTGCTTTTCAATGCACGACAAATGTCGCCCACGAGCCCAATAGCTGCACCGCATACCTTCACAAATACAAAGAAAAAATTTTATAAAACTTAACATTTTAGCAAGGAATTTTGTTTTTAACGATGAGTCGCGTACTTGATATTCCGTATGATTTTTGAGCCCGAGGTACAAGAATGGCTTGAATGCATCCATATACTTCAAGAATTCGACGTTAAGAACATCGACGAGCGTAGAGACGGCCATTAGAGCGTCTTCCTGGACGCCACCGGATTTGCAAGAATTCGAGTTGAACATGGTGATGAGAGCAGCCATTATTTGGTCGGAAATTTTTGGCGCGTCTTCCGGCGTCATTCGGCGCAGCACTGATTGCAGGGTCGCGCACAACAATGACTGAAGATCGTTGTATTGGGCACGGTCCGAATTGTTTTGAATGTGGCTCTCCATTTGCAAGACCTGATGCAAGCGATCCAGTATAATCTGAAACAAAAATGGTTAATCAATAATTCAAATTACTTCAATTTTTTCTTGTATAAATCAAAACAACAAAAGTATACTTTGTGTTAGGTAATGATCATTATTCTATTCGTCCCAAAACTTCTGATCAATTTTCAGACATTCTCAAAAAAAAAAAATTTGTAACACAAGCATTAAAATGTTTTTGAAACAAATTAAATTTCAAAACGAACCACTGTAGTCTCCTGAACTTTAGCGTAGCAATCCTTGGGCGAATTTTTCACCATCTCCATCAGCGCTTCGTAAGCTGCAGACCTCAGATTTGCCTGAGCTCCGTCGGGTCTGTCAGTTGTCTCCAGCAACATATCCACAATGAAAACAAAGTAGTTCGACATGCAGTAAGTTTCTGGTTGACTGCATTCTTCGGAGGTTTCAGCAGCTTCGTAACTCGCTTCGGCAAGGCCAGTGAATGCCCAACAAACATTGGCGGCGACGCGTGGCTCTGCTTTGAGGCCGTTAACCAAAGATTCCAGCAGAGGTTTCAAATACGTTTCGTTAATCGCTGCCGTAGGAATGATTTCGCAAATTCGTCCAAAAGTCCAGGCCGCCGTGTCTCGCACGACAACGCTCGAGTCGTACATCAGCCTGATGAGCGTTTGCATGGCGTTTTCGACGAGAGGTTTCAAGGTCGTTGAATCCAGCCCACCCAGGATGGATCCAAAAGCCATTAAAGCGGCGTCTCTGTATCGCCAGTCTTCGTTTTCAATGTTCGAATTGACGAAAGGTAACACGTATGGCACTGAAAATAAATTTTCAAGTTTATTTACTCATTTCATCCATGGAAATTGATCATCTCGTTGAAAGAAACAATGGACAATTACCAATATCGTCTTCGCAGCAAGAAGAAAGAAGCATAAGACAAACGCCAGCGGCTTTGGAGGGATTCCAATCGTCTTCGTCGTCGAATTCTTCTTGCTTGGTAAGTTTTCCCATGAGAACTGGTACAAGATATTGAAGCGCGCCTTTGGCATAATGACGAGAAACTTTTGTTGGCAAACGGCCTCCTTCTGTAGCTTCCCCTTCTTCCATGGAGAGGTCCACCTCTTCGTCGGCTACGTTCGACCAAAATTCGATACCTTGTAGAGCAATTTCATCGATGTCGGACTTCATTGCTTCCAAGGTTATCTGCGAAATAAATTTGTACGTCAGATTGCTTTCAACTTCTTATCTATCGAGTGTCATGAATATAACTTGAACTTACTGGGAACAAAGCTTGGGCCATGTAAGGTTCCATGAACTGATAGTATAAAGACATAATTTTGACAAGACACTGTAAAGCCGCTACTTTGATTTGGGTATTCGGAGACTGCGTTGCCTCGCACACTACCTCCATGATGAAATTCCTTTCGGTCTAAAAAACAATAATTAAATTAGATACAAAGTTTTATCATTGATATTGATGTGTATTTTTTAAACACAATTTTTAATTTTTCGAAATTGAGTTTACTTCGATTTTGTATTTTTTAACACAACATTTACCAACTATTGCTGTTTTTAAATGACAGATTTCTCAATTTCAGAATGTGGACTTTACAGGTACGGAATGTCAAGGGTCTTGACTTTTGTCATTTTTTTTCGAACCTCAATCTCGAAATTGCCTTTCGTGAATTCGAGAGAGTTCAAAAGCGCGCTGGTGGCGGCTAATTGGACGTGAGAACCACTGCGAGCTTTCATTCCATGGACGATGGCTGTGAGGATAGCATTGGACTGCGCGACGAGGACGTCACTGTCGATTTCTTGACAAATGTAACCAATAGCTTCCAAGGTGGCTTCCTGCACCATTTCGGTGCTGTTCGCGTTGCCGACATTGGTAACCAAAATGGTGATAAGATCGTTCCATTGACCAACGGGTAACTCTGCGACGGCGACGTATGCGACACATTGAGCCGCCGAGCTTGGCCTGTTGACCTCTGTTCCAAGTGTTCCAAGAATCTGTTGAAGAAACAAAAATCAAGTTAGAAAGCTTGCTTTAGTCCAGGGAGCAACTGAAATTGTTAAACAAAGCAATTATACTAACGCTTGTTAAAAAACATTCAATAATATTGGTAATAATACTGCTTAGTTTCAGTGCAATGATTTTCAAGTTGTGATTTACCCTGTTGAAATTGAAATTTGTTTTGAATTATGATTTGGTAAAAAAGTTGACTTACATTTTTTTTGACATATTCTCTGGTTTCTGCAGGCAGTGCCAACCATCTTTGCTGGTATGTAGTTTTGGTGTTAACATCTTTAGATGTCAACTGGTTCTTCAATTGCAAACCTGCGGCCATTCTCGCAACAGCACTTGCCGCTGGCATTGCAAGCACGCCACTGAGTTTTTGCATAAACTCTTGCTGTAAAAAGAGCACTAGTTTTAGGATTTTGGTTCCGTTTGCTTTCAGCAATTTTTTTTCATTTGATCTAATTAGCAGATTTTTTTAAACAAGTAACTACAATATTCATCTACAATATTTGTACAGTAAGTAATAAATTTTTTATGTTGACTTTTTTACAATTTTTATTATTTTTATTAAAAAATAACAAAAAGTGTTTGGTTTGAAATAATTATTGACATGATTCAAATTTTTTAAATTATATGGATAAAGAAAATTGTAAATCATACCAAATTTGTAATTGCTGCTTGCTCCAAGAAGTGCCGTGCCGTTTCCAACTCGGCTTTGTCTGTTGAAAAAATTCAGAATTAAATTATTATTGTTCAAAGGACAAAATAGAGTGTTCAGCAACACCTAGACCATAATTTCAATGTATATGCGGACATAAACAATATGTTGAAAACTTCACTATTCAATTCACATCCCGAAATTCTAAAGAAGTATCATCTATAAATTTTAAATCTTTTTTTTTAATTCTTTGAGTTCAGAAACTCGTTGACTCAAAATTTTGTGATGTATCACATCAAAATTTTCAATTTTTACATTTAAATTCTTACATTGAGAGATATTCAAGCATTGAAATTTGCATTGATAAATTTAACATGTTTCATGAAGATCTATATAAATCAACATAATTAATGTTCTATGTTAAAATATACAGAACCTCAAATTTGTCTACATTTAAAATTTGATTTCTTCTGACATTTTCGTGTGATGCAATATTCATCAGTATTATTCAATTCAATATTTTTTAAATATCTCTTCATAAATTGGAATTCAAATTGAAATTTGAAAATTTTCAATTTTTCTTCAATTTTGGACATTAGCAATTACAAAATTGTCAATTATTAAAACATCGTCAAAATTGCCGAGAGGTACTCCATCAGACTGAACAAAATCTACCCAATTAATTTGATTTAAAAACGTTGAACTGTAGTGAAATAAACGAATACTCCATTGTGCTCGAGATCAATAAAAATGATCTCTCACTTAAAAAATGTCACACTGCAATTTACGTCACGAAATTAACGTATTTTAACAGACATTGAAATCTCATATCAAGTAATTAGACGAAATTAAAAAATTATGCTCAGATTGCAGTGAAAACAAAAACCATGTTCATGTCGTAAGAAAAGGCGGAAAATGTTGCAATGTTTAAAGGTTATGTTTGAGGTGGCGGGTCTATCCATTTCAACGGTTCAAGCCCATAGCAACAAAGAACAATTGTAAAGATACAAATTTCTCTATTTTGTACGGGCATAATCTTTGCCGCGAATCTCAAACAATAATTAGGATTTGATATAAGCATTTTCGATTCTTGGATTGCTGGAATAAAAAAATTGCAGCGAGCACACTGCGCATCGTATGTCAATGGAGGCTCGAACGCGTGAATTTGTAGACCTTGAAATGTTCCCAAAAAAAAGATACATGTAGATGCAAGGGTTCTGAACGACCGAACGATCGCGTTCGCAGACTTTAATTCGGATTCGACCGAAAATAAGGGGATAATTGCCAAAATGGGCATTTAGGATGGGGATGCTTACTCGAGGAAACGGTCTTCTCGAGGACCTGAATCAGTTGTAAGGTCGTTGGATCCATCTGCATCGTGATGCTTTTAATGTTCACTCGCGAAAAATATAAAATTTCAAGGCTACGGGAGACTCGTCACGGACTTAATCCAACCGGCGGATGCGCAACACATGTATTTCTCACGTTCACTTCCTTTCTTTTCTTCGCGGCTTTCTGAGCATTTCGCAATGCCTGGCGATTGCTGACGATGAAGACGTTCGACTTGGTTCGACTTTTGGAAGGAGGAGAAATGCACCAATAAAAATGATGGACGCGTTCAATTTCAATCATATAGTCGCTAACTTCACACGATCACAATTTCACAATCAGTTTTTGTGGGGGTGTTCCATTTCAATTTTGCATTCCCCTACCCTGCGTTCATATAAGTATAACACATATATAGGTATATATTAATTATGTGTGTGAAATGGTCATGACTTGTCAGTGTCAATAAACAACGCATTGTTTATAATACGGAATTGAGCGATTCGAAATGAAACTCCCTTCAAAAGAAATCAAATCAAAAGTGTATTCGTCGTGTAAAACTTGCTAGTGGAACTCGTTTTACTGTTTTCAACTGTGACTGATTTCTTACATCCATCTGTAGTAGCAATTGTCAAAACACAGCGAAATGTAAATCTTTCGAGTGAAAAACTGTGTATTTATATTTTCGTTCGTTTTATGTATGCTTTTGTAGCCAGTCAGTAGCGAGTATTTTTGAAACTTTCGTAAAAGTCGACAAAAAGAAAAAAAAAAAAGATTGTTTTATTCAGGTTTCGTAATGCTACATTAATGAATAAATGGATTTTCTGGTGAAACAATACAAGTCCTTGCCGCCGAGAGTTAATGGGAAAATTCACGGCTACTTGAAACTTACTGTAGATCGAGTTATTTGGTCTCAAAAAAGTCCTGGGCATGTTTTTGCACTGGCCTGTTGGTGGGGAGAAAGTGATAGCATTCGATTCAGGTTTGGATGAAAAAAAAGTGTAATGAACAAAATGTGTAAATATTCTGAAAAATATGGAAAATAGAATCAGAGTAATATTCTTTATTGTTGATATTTTGTTTTTAATCAATGCATTTTTGTTTCCAGTCCCAAAGATGTCATGCAAGAATTTCCAAAAGTAGGAAACCAAGTCGAAGCATTCTACGCCATAAAAACGAACAGAAATCTGTTTCAAGAATACATTGCTAACTGTGAGAGTTTGACGATAGTCGTCATCAACCAAGAATCTTGTAAAGTTATCGGCACTGCCAACGTCCTTAATTTGCTTGACATTTTTACCTCCAAACTTTTTTCACGTTATTTCCCAATTTTGGACAAAGAGAACAGAAGAATGGGCGACATCCATGTGGCTATCAAAATGCTCCAGAATGAAGATTTTCCAAAAGCCCACATTGCAGAAATTCCAGAACGCGAATTCATGAAGACTAAAAAGACCGTTTCTGAAAGTGACAAGTTTTGCTACAAAAATAAAAAAGAGGAGCATATGGATGATTTGATTTCAAAAAATAAGGAAAATTGCAAATCTGGATCTAGGAGTCCCAGGAGAAAATCAAGTTGGGAAATGTATAATTTGCTTTCAATGGCCGTCGAACGGGCCCAGAAGTTGCGAAGAGCAATAGATTTCCAAAAAGATGAAGAATTTTCGTTTTCGAAAAATGACATCAAGTCACATGAGTATTTTCTGGGGCAAGACATGAATATTCAAAATGGATTCGAGGCTTTGAGAGTTATTCGACCAAATTCACCTTCGCTTAGTTTAATGGATTGCCATGTGAAAAAAATGGGAAATCCAGAAAAAGATGATTTGTTGTCCATCAAATCTCATCCCAAAGTTGATGGACATTTGTTTAACATTGGGCGGTGTGCTCAGTTTCAAAATGAAGTTCCAGGTGAAAATCAAGTTTTGGTTTGATTTTGAGATTTTAAATTTTTTATACTCTAGAAACTCATAATGTATTAATAGTTTGTAAAATTTCTTGGTATTTCAAGGAGTTTCAAAATTTATGATTTTTGCAATTAACTTCGATTCCAGCAATTGTTTGAATTTCTGTTTTCATTCTTCACATAAAATGCTTTGAAATTAAAAAATTCTCCAGTAATGTCAAAATATCAAAAATTAATGACGTAAAACTGAGAAATGTGAATGACAATTAATTTCAATTTTTTCCAGAACTGTCTCTCATGGATTACATCGACAGTTTAAAAATCGTTGTCGAATCGTTGACCTTGAGTTCTGCAGGATATCGGCGAGTCAAGTCTTCTTGCGTTTCGCGTGTGTAACATTCAAAAAATTCTTTTTCTGAACTTTTGGGAAATTTGTCCAAGTTTTAGATGAATAATTCACTATTTTCTCAAACAGATGGTGAAAGAACAATGGCAGGAGTTACATACTTTGTTCAACATGACCCAATTTTGGAAACCTTGAACGACAGTAAGAAAATTCCAAAAGTAAACAAACCTTTCAAGATTTCGTCGAAGAAACAATTGGACGAAGGTGGAGATCATATTTGTATTGCGATTATGTATCCGACTCATAAAATTGTACTAACTGGGTTGATGTATTTTTTGTTTTTCAGTTATATACTTCAACAACACAACTCTTTACAAGATTCCGAAATTGTGTTCACAACTAACGATACCTTTGAAATTCAAAGTGTATCATCGATATTTGAATCAGCGTTCGCCGACAGAGCTTGGAATTGGATCAATGTCAGTGAGCGATATCGCAGCTTCAAAGAATTTCACTTCGACTCAGCGAGTCGTTATTCTGAACAAGGGAATAAAAGTTGGGGAACTCAAAATCACCATGGAATTGGGATGTGATAACATTCATTTTGGAAAAGAATTGATTGGTTGGTGTAGTATCTCATATAAATTATAGGTAGATTTTTATTGATTCTCAGAAATATTCCGAGAATTTGAATATTGTTGGTAATTATTATTTAAGTTGTTGGTAACTTATAGAAAATAGTAGAAAAGCTCTTCCCCTCCTCCTCACTGTCCAGTAATTTCATCTTATAATTGTTTATTTCAATTTTTGAGCATATGTATTCAGTAGTGTGTTGAAAAAAAATTTGAAATACTTAGATGCCGTGAGAAGCGGTAAAGAGAATATTCCAGTTTTGGAAAATTCAATTCTGCCGAGCAAAGGAAACGTGAAATACAGAACCGTCGCTGGAGCGGAATCACGATCCACTGGGAACGTTTCTTCTACGAAAAACTCGGGTAACGCTGGGGGATCGTCTAGCTTGCTTTCGAACAGAGAGAAACATTCGGTTAACCATCAAAATCCAGAAAACGATTTATTCAAAGCTCAAACTTTACAGAACAGCAACAACGACAAAGTAGTGTTTTCATTTTTCTCGATCATGATCGAGAAAATCATTTTCAAATCTCACAAGTTTCATACAATTTTTTAGAGATATTTAAAAATTTCCTGACAATTTTGTTACTGAAGTTTACAGTTTACAAATTGCTTAGTTTGAAAATAATAACATAACAGAGAATAAACTTTTTATGTTGGTATGCTCGATTTTTCGAACTCAAGTTTTCAGTTTTATGTATTCGAAGTAGATGGAAATGAAAAAAAATTTTTAATTCTCTAAAGCCGTCAAAAATCTCAAACATTGAAAAAGTTATAATTTTTAAAGAAATTTGAATCTTCTTGGTCATGGTCAATTTTTTTTGTAAATATACATTTGAATTGAGATGTTCATTTATTGTTGAAGGTTTTGCTTCACGGGTTAATCTACATCGCAGAGGGAAAGGATTTACCCGAATCAAATACGTACCTAATCTGTCGAACATTTTGGCGCGAGGACAAAGCTGCGAGTCAGTTGTGCAATAACACAACAAATCCTGAATACAATTTTCGCCAAGTATGTATTACGAGTTTTATGGCTATTTTTAAAATCTTTTATTATTCAATTACAATAAAATTATGAATGAATGTACATGTTCAACTTTAATGAATTTCAGCCAAATTGACTCCACTGGGGTAAATTTGAATATCGTTCATATTTTAAATGCAAAATAAATTTCCTTTGAAATAAAATTGACATTTAAACATAAAAAACGCTATGCAATATTATAAAAATATTATACAACTTTGAAATATATAGAAAATTTTGCTTCTGAGTAAATAAAGTTCGAGTGAAATATCAAAATTTTTAGGAGGCGTAAGTTTTTATTAATTTTTTTAATTTGTATGATTATTGTATTGTTAGTTAATTAGTCTAAATTCTATATCACAAGCCTTTTTGGATACTTTTTATAAAGACAAATTTAACTGATTTGATAAAATTAGCATTGTTCAATTCAAATTTTATATTACTTTTTTTGCAGTTGGTTCCTATTATCTATGGTCCAGATTTTTTGGAGAGAACAAAGGATAATTATATAGTGACAGAAGTATACGGTAAAAATTCCTTGGGAGTGGACAGCCTTTTGGGCATTGCCAAACTTCCTTTGCACCAACTGTACATAGCC
Organism: Platygaster equestris; assembly: GCA_030522785.1. Lineage (NCBI taxonomy): Eukaryota > Metazoa > Arthropoda > Insecta > Hymenoptera > Platygastridae > Platygaster > Platygaster equestris. Next base: position 24,564 of record JAPYZK010000096.1, read on the forward strand.
TACCGAGATCCGCTTGTACTTCAACATTTAACTCTATCTAGGGTAAGATAAAAAAGTTATTTTCGACATTAAAATTAAAAAAAAGATGACTGGAAAAAACGAAAATCCAAATTTCTGTGTTACGTGAATATTTGAATCAGAGTAGACAATTTTTTTCTGAATTTCAAAAGTTTTATAAATTAGAAATAGTTAAATGATACATTATTAACACATTTTAAACTTCGTAACATAATATGTGTGTAGTATACAATTTCGCCCCAGTTTTCGTTGAATTATTAATAAATATCCATGTTTCAGTTAAATGTGACTGATAAAGTTGCGATCATCACAATAAATCACGGGAAAAAATGCGGAAGAAGATTCAATTTCTCTGCTTGATTTCTCTTCCCCCTTTCTTATTTCTCTCTGCACGACTTTCTAATTCCCCTTTAAATAATAAAACTTGTGAATGCAAACGATTGCAATTATAATCGATTACCTTAATTACTTCACTTGATGAATCAATTAAATTATCAAAAAATATAAAGTAAATTATTATTGTTATCACTAATAAAAAACTTTTATATATTTTTACACACCTTTAATTAACTCGAAACAATTTTTTTTCAATTTTTATGGTTTTCATTGTCGAAAGTCAAGAAATTAATTGCAAGAAACCGTTTTCAGTACCCAGTCATCAGCGTCGACGGTTGGGTCAGCATAATGGATCCGGTGAGCGGCGCGTCACGCGGCCAAATGCTGGCTCTTGTCGCCGTGGGCACCGCGGATCAAATAGTCCTCCTCGAAATGACTAGGGGCCTGCGCGATTCCGCGGTTACTCCGCGAACGCTACGCGATTTCCCTCACCCGGCGTCTACTTCCCGAGAAGAAGAAACTTTCACCTACGAGAGCACGAGAAGCCAAGAATGCCAAACAGACATAACCCTGGCCGAGGAAATGAAACGTCGCAAAATCGCAGAGAGCAAGGACGTCGAAAGCTGTTCAAAGTAAATCTTATTTCGAGACCCAGCATTGCTCCGAATCGAAACGTGAAAATTTTGCAATGTAAAGTGTTTCAATTTCTTACATTTTTCACAGTGAAACGAACAGTTCGAGTATGGAACACCTGCCACGAACAGTTTCGAATTTGAAAGAGTTTCGAGACGCGCAAACTGATATGTCGGACGCGGCCTTGAATTTGGCGCCCTCGCGGAGTCAGATTCTCCTTTCGTCGGACGAGAGCAGCATCGAGTGTCCTGGGGACAATTTCCCGATATCGAGCGCCATGTGCCGTAGCGTCGGCGTCGGCGCCGAATTCGACGACGGAGCGGCGAACGCGGCGGTGGCCCCGAATCTACCCGAACAGGAATTTTCGTCCAACGACCAATCAGAGGTCGACGACGCGGAGGAGGAGGAAGGGGGATTTTTTCGGGCCGTTGTAGAAATCAAGCGCGCTTATCATTTGCCCATGGTGGACCCGCACAACAGCCTGGAACCGAGTACTTATGTGAGCTTCGAAACGGCCAAAACCCCAGGTCGTGGGCATGTGACGAATGTTTGCTTCAAGAGCTGTTCCCCAGTTTGGGATTGGAAGTGCGATACGAGGCTTCCCAGAAATTTGGTGCATGATGTATGTACCAAGTCTCGATTACTGAATGGTCGAAATTTTTGATTTGATGAGTGTTATTTTCGAAATTTTCATGTTTTGCAGAAAGAAAAAAGGCTGAGATTGAAGGTCTGGATGTTACGAGATCCGGATGTAAACTTACAGATCGATGTTGGAAACGACAAACTTTTGGGGATAGTTTTGATAGATTTGTCGATTTTGACGTTTGGATCCCCTGTGCTGAGTGGCTGTTTCAACATCACTGATTTGCATGACACTGTGATGGGACAGATTTGGGTAAGATTTGCTGATAGTTGAGGTTGAATCATCGACTTTATTGAAATCGATATTTGTACGGGACGTCAAAATAGTGTCTTTAATTACGTGCTTTTGTATACACGTCATTCTTTTTCTACAGGTCAGTATAACCCCGTTAGACAATGTCTCTAACGTATTATCGGGGAACTACACGACAAGCATGCCTTACAAACAAATGGCCCATGCAACTCGTCCCTTCGCCGATGTAGAAAATCGGGCAGCCACAACTGTAGAAAGAGGAAACGACGTCGATCCCAGTTGCAGCGACGAATCGATGTCTTTTCTTTCTCAGTCGCTAAAGTGAATACTTGTGATTTTTTTCACTCATTTTCAATTCGAAATCGAAATTGTTGATCATCGGCAGAAACTCAGATTTCTGAAAATCGTCACTTTTCATAAAAAAAAATCACAATGTTGCATTGGTTCCAGCAAAAAACTAGCGGAACTGAACGAGATCACAATGCGCTTACAGTCAAGGTTACACGACATCACAGATACCGCCTTTGAAGAAGATTTCGACTTCGACCCCGTAGACTCGGACGCGGAGAACGGGGACAAAAACGAGCATCCTAAACACCAAGGAAAATCACCAGCGGAAAACAACAACGACTTCTGGCTACACTCGCGAGAAACTCAAACACCGGCTCCAGTCGCCCAAGGTGATAACGGCTTCGGTCGAAACCAACACCCGAACAACGTCGGTCCCCGCTCCAAGTCAGATAATTCGAAAAGCAACGGTTCGTCTGCGGACGAATCGTACCCCGTGCGGGGAACGGAGGTTCACATAAACCAACTGCTGAACACGTTGAATTGCAAGCTGAATTCCGGACCGCCGCGAATCTCGATTCAAGGTAACGTGATAGACCTTTTAGATCGTCTGCGGCAGCACGACAACGTCGACATCAACAACAGTAACAACAACAATAACAACAATAAGAGAACGTGCGGCGGAAGCGCGCAGATGAGCGGGGAGAGCGCGAGAAGCGAGGATCCTTCCCACGGTCAGCGTCGGCTCAAGGTGTCCACGATCGTTCGGGAAGAGCTGGTGGAACTCGAGGATGACGAGGAGCAGTACGACGATCTGACCGCGCATTTGATAACGTCGAACGCGAAGCACGCAAGGCACGCCGGGCATTGCTTGAATCCCCTTTTGTACTCCCATTTGATACCTGATGCGCAAGTAACGCCCGCCGAGAGTCCAGAGGACGAGTCGGCGCGACAGCTGGACAGCAGATACACCGAGACCTTTAGTCGCGCGATAGAAAACGGGCTGCGAAGGCGGCGGAACGACGCGCAAGTCAAAGAAAGCGATACGGGGTGCGCTAACAATGTGGTTGTCGAGAGACTGGCTGGGGATGAGGCCGGTGCTCAGTCTTCTTCTGCGGATTCGCCTGGGAATGAGTCTCAGGCGACAAGCAGGAAAAAAGAAGAGTCCGAGTCCGCGACCTGCATCATCTCCAGACAGGCGCCGGATGGAGGAAACCCGGTGGAGGAAGCAAAAAGCTCGAGTGCTGCGAAAAAAGATGACAGTTGGAAACCGTAGAGCAGTGTATTTTGTACTTCGCATAACCGGGTTCTTCGCTTTCATTGGGTTTTATACAAAACAAATCTTTCTCGAGGCAATTTTTGAAAATATTACGAAAGAATCTCACAATTAATCTGTCGGTATGTTTAGAATAAGAATTTAGAATATCGGACACTTTTGTACTCGTTGGCAGTTGACGGCGTTTTTAATTTGTAAATATGATGTACTTACGCGTATATAGAGGCAATATTCGTGTATAGAAATTATGTAACGGCCACTAGATTCAGATGTAAATATAAGTTGCCTGTCTTGAAATATTGAGTCAAATCGAATTTTTATTGAAATGTAAACGACGATCGAAGTTGTAATTTAACAATTTAAAGAGTATTGAAAATTTCTATTTTAGCATAAGTCGCTTTTTTCAAATGTATGTTTAAAAGCATGGAATTTTAAGCTTGCGTCTTCGGACTAATATTGAGTATTGTAATTTTCAGCCAAAATAAATGTTTATAATAAATTTGATTTTCCGTTTAAAAATGAAAATATCTGGTTTTGTTTTATAATTATTCTCTTCATGTCAACAGTCCGAACATTAGTATTTTCGATTTCTTTATTGTACATCATACAAAGCTTGGTGGTTTCGAAGATTGTCAATCTGCTTCAAAACAAATTTCACATACAAAAGTGAAAAATAAATAATAATAATAATAATTCGTAAATTATTATTTATATATATTATATATTCATGATAATATTATGTATTAATATATATCATATATTATAATAACATTACTTATTATTATTATTATTATTATTATTATTATTAAAAAAGAAATAATACTGCTTTTACGTTTTTCTTTTTCATGCAACAAAACAATTTTGCAGAATTCATGACGGTAGAATATCCAAGCTTTGTAAACACACTTGCGCAGCTTCCAATTTTGCTTGTTTTTTATTTGGGCTGGCAACAGCAGGTTGATAAGCAACACCATTAACCTTCACCTAAAATTACCAAGTATTATTACCATTTCTTCAATTGCCGAGCTTTGTCAATTTTTCTACAGTTTTATATGCTAGGGTCATGTAAAAAAACGTTGTCTTGAACATGCACAAAAATGGCCTTCTTTTTTCATGTTAATTTTTAAATTAGCTGGTCTTCAAATCTTTCAAATTTATCAGCCAATTTTTAAACTATATTTTTTAAGGGTCGATATGAGCTCGTAACGCAGTTATTGCCAATAAAAAAATCCCCCCACAAAAATAATCTACTCACTTTGAACAGGAAGTTTTTCTTGTGATCAGGCCCGCATTCGAAGCACAGTTCATAAACGGGAGGTGCAAATTTCCTTCTCGAGCAATATTCGCCCAAAAGTGACACAGGATGTTTACCTATCACGACGTAAAATATTTACGTAAATAAATATAATTTAAACCCACTATGAAATAAGTTCAATACTTCGCGAAAGAAACTTTGGAAATGCAATTTTCAGAAAATGTGCATAAAAAATAGTCGGAAAGTAAAATATTGAAAACGTCAATTCATGAAAGAAATTTTAATATGCAATGTGAAAAATCGAAAATAAAAACCGTTGACCTATCAACAAACATACAATCAATTTTAATCAACAAATGCCAGCGAAATGACTCCAAAATGTGTATCTTAAAATCGTGGTCCATACCATTGAACGATTTGACGTTTAGTCCTTTCGACTGAGAGTTGTTAGGAAATTTTCCTGGCTTTACATAGACGTCCTGATCCGAGATCAAACCCTTTTTGTCGAGTTTCACCTCCAACTGCAGCGGTTCGAGCGCACCTGCTTTATTTTTACCCAAACCTTCTCCAGGCCGCCACCCCATCTTCTGCAGAAGCGCCATGCCCATTCCACCAGAAACTGGTTGAGCAGTTATTAATTGATCCTAAGCAAAATCCACATAAAAATAGATACAAATTTATTTCACAAAATCATCGCACATTTCGAAATGTACAAGTTAAAATTTGTCTTTTTATGTACTTTGGATAGTCAAAAAATGAGTATATATTTTTAAAAAAGGAGTAAAATCCTCAAATGCTAAAGAAAATACAAAATTTTTCGTCATTTCGATTGTGGAGTACAATTAACTATAGCTCACGCTCGTACTAGTTTAATCGGTCCCTGTAAACGAGAATGTATTGAGGTTTAATTTCGTCACAATATCAAGTTCTGCCATTAAAGTTTCTATACACATTAACACGATAGTAGCGAAAATGGTGGAAAGTATTCAAGTTGATTAGGGTGACCAGACGATAAAGTCTAAAAAATAGGACAGTTCGATCTAAAATCGTAAAAAATGTAAAAAGTGGCAAATAAAATCCTTTAATTTAAACAATTTAAAGAAAATATTTAAATTTTTAACATTCGGGAATGAACAAACTTCTAAATTCATGAATTTTTTGGCTTGAAATTCTTAATTTTGATTTGAAAATTTGAATTTAGACATCAGAATACGATCAAACAAAAAACTTAGGGATACGAAAATTCGACTGAAAAATCAGAAAACTAAAAAATATAATTCTGGACCATGTAAAACTATGAAATTAGATAATATGAAATGAAATTCAATCGTAAATTTAAGAAATAAAAAATCTTAAATTTGATTACCTAAGAATCTTCAGATTTTCATGCCCAGAATATTTTCGACTTTTTCACTTGGCGATTCGAATCCGAAAGTTTCAAAAAGTAAAATCAGAAATTTCCAATTCAAAAAATAGTAATCCTTTCCCAAATCTAAAAACCCAATCAAAGAATTAAAAAACTGACAAACCGGAAAATTTTCAATCCCCGATATCATCTAGACAATGTAATAACTCAAAAACTCGTTATTCGTAAGTCGAAGTTGCAACCACCAATTCATCAAAAGCTCAAAATCCAGCAAAATTCTAATTTACATCCAAAAAGTCTAAGAATCGAAATATTATCAATTCAGACATCGATATTTAAAGCAACAAAGTAATAAAACCAGGAAAATTCCACCGATTCGTCAAATAATATAAAACTGTAGCACAAGGAGGTCAAAAATAGTTCACATCCTATTAAAATACTCTGTCTGGTCCCCCTAAGTTAATACGCCGCAATACCTTTTCGTTTACTGGGATCGGCCTATTTTTTCGCTTACCTTGGTAATAAGCACACTTACCACGAAAAATCATAAATCAGTCTGCAGGCTGCCAAGGCTGTCGCGTCTATGATATAGGCATGTGCCTGTAACAAACTCTCTGGTGGATATAGACTAGTGCTCATTATCCCAACTTCATCTCGTGTAGGAATCTCACTAAAAATCTGGCATCCCTGGAACTGACCAGAAAATTTTTATACCCGAGGGTATTTCAACATCGGTAATTTATACAAATAAAATTTCGAATCAAACTAACACACGTTTTATAATATAGGCAATTTAAAAAAATTTTGCATCATAATAGAAGAATTATACGATCGTGTTTCCAACACTCCAGGAACACAATAATCAACCGTAATTTTACGTGCGATCTTAAATTATCATTCGTACGTGTTGAAATTACCAATGTACGAATACCCTTGCGTATACGAATTTTCTGGGTAGTTCCAGGAATGCCAAAAAGCTGATGATAATAAGCAATAATCTCGCAGAAAACCATTGTACTGTGAAGTAACCACTTTCCTTGGAATTTTGATACTCGTATTTGATCTTTTAGAAGAATTCAAAAAAGCTCACAAACAAAATTTAATTAAGTCATACTCTCGTATGACGTAACTAATTTTGAGCACGACTTCCGTACTCTGAAGGTGTTACAAAGTATAACAATGTTTCTGCGTCCGTGCAGGCACAGAATCTACCTCAAAACGAGAAGTAGTCGGTGCCTGCAACACAGTCTCATTTTTTTTTTTTTTCAATTTTTCGAGACTGTACCCGACAACTTGTTACAGACAATTTAATGTTCAATGATTCGTTGTACCGAAGGTGATTTTTAACAACATTGTGCAAAATTTCCGACCATCACCTTCGTAACAACGAAAACGTACACGGTTTGGTATGTGTTCAAGGTAGCACTAGCGCAAATCACTTTTCTCACGAAAGATCCAAATTTTTGAATTGGTGTAAAAAAATATTTGTAAACATTTTCGGAATGCGAGTTTGTTCAAAAGGGCCGATAAATGAGTTTACGCTGGTACTACCTTGAAAGAACAAAGAAGTGCGCGTTCGAAGAAAAATAACGAAAAGGAAGAATAATCTATCTTCAGTGCCCTGCATTCAAGTGGCTGTTTACGTTGACCGCAAAAAAATCGTTCGAAAAGGTAAACATTGTGTCAATATCGTTACCTTTCGAACCCAAGCTTGGAGGCCAGCGGTGAGTTCGGCTGGCGTGAGCACTTTTGCTCCAGTTGTACCAACGAACTGACCTGGCATTTGCTTACTTTCTGCCCAAAATTGCATCTATAAGAGAAAATGAACACCATGAATTATTATACGGAATTAAAAAAATATGTTTCCTTATTAAAAAAAAAAAAACGGAACACACCCCATTTTGAGCCCTATGCATCTCGTTTAACGCCTGAACGTCATGCGGATTCTCTCTTAGTTTTCGCATAGCAGCTAACCTCTGCGACACTATTGATCCAATATCTACATCCTACAATAAAAAAACAATATAATTAACCTCGAGTTAAAATACTTGATCATAAAAAACGAAGAATTACATTAATAAAGTTTCATCAGTCATACAAAAAAGATTCCTGAAAAGTCTATTATTATGTTATCAATTATTTACCATACAAATCTTTTTTAATATTAATATTTTTCCTTATGTGCAAAAAACATTATTTTATGGAATACACAAAATTGGAATTTTATAAAAATGATCAGAATAAACAATTACTCAATTCGTACACAATTTCAAGAATACAATTTCTTATACATACATCGTAATAACATTAATTCAACGATATATCGATATAATAATATTTCTAAAATGTTATCAATTATTTACCATACAAATATTTTTTAATATTAATATTTTTCCTTATGTGCAAAAAACATTATTTTTTGGAATACACAAAATTGTAATTTTATAATAAAATGATCCGAATAAACAATTACTCAATTCATACACAATTTCAAGAATACAATTTCTTATACATACATCGTAATAACATTAATTCAACGATATATCGACATAATAATATTTCTAACTGAACGACTTGTCTTATTGAAAGATAAAATAATTGTACACACTTGTTTAGACGGTTGAGAAGGAAACACTTGTGGTCCTGGAGCAGTAACCTGGGCACTGGATTGAGCCGTCGGTGGTTGAACAGGGGGTGGCACAGGAGTAGGTATAGCCGAACAAAGTGGTTCGCCAGCCTGGAATTTTTTTATTGGCCCTGGTTTCTTCTGCGGGCTGACGGGGACCCACGAGTTCTCTGAAAATAAGACAATTTTTTTAACGATTCATAAAAATATTCGCAAATACTCGTAATCCAAAAAAGTTGTTAACTTTCTCGGGAATTTTGTTTTAAATTTCATCACTGTGAAAATTCCAAGACGAATTTTTCGTGTGACGAACTCGAACTTCGAAATTTTTAGACTAATTTTTCTAAATTTGATTTTGCGAGTATCAAAAATTACCTTATTCATAGGTTCTTATATCACTGAATTGAAGGTTTTAAATTTTCAAATCAAAAGTCTTTTCAACTATCAAATGTTAAAAAACACCCCCCCTCCCTCCCTTCCGCCACAAAAAAATCAACAATTGCGCTTTGATAAAAATGTAAATGCATCATTTTATCGTAATTCGAATCTTTTTTTGTAAAAAATGAAATGTAGTGTACCTGTTTTTCGATGAAGTTGTCCACTAGAAACAGGAAATTGGATCCTTAACTGACTAGAAGATTCCGCTGTTTTTTCTTGTAAAGTTCTCGTAGGGAGTTGTTTGGCGTCCTAGAAAAAAGTACGTTCGTCATTAAATAAACTGATTCGAAAATTGATAGTATATCATACTACATGTTGAAAAAGCGACCGATTTTGATTGAGTGAATCACAAGAATTCAAAACCCTGCTTTTTTCAACGTGCCGCATACGACTATTTTTCCGTAACTAGCGAAAAAATTGCAGTTTTTCCAACTGTTTTTCATCTAAAGTGATCGATTTTTTTATTAGTAAAAAAACCCCTTTTTCCGAAGGTAAAACTTTTTTCTCATTTTTTCCACGAGTGAAAAAAACTCTTCTTTTCACACAAATGAAAATATCGTTCACATTTTACACGTGAAACAGTGGACGAAACAGTCACTTCTTCGAGTATCACAGAAAAACCTCGCTAAGAAAATAATGACGTGACATTACTTTAATATTAACAACAATTGACATCGGCCTTTCTTTGAGGAGGAATGGATGATGAAAACCTTTTTCCGAGCCACTACTGTCATCGTCCGATAAGCTGGACAAATCACCGAAGGCCTCTGACTTTGACAGGGATTTACAAAAATCTGTAATTTACAAATAAAAATATAACATGACTATCCGACAAAAAATTTAGTATTATTCAAAGAACGTAAATTAACCTGTCAATTCATCCACTGTTTTCCCACCCGCTTGAATATCAGCAATAGCTTTATTTTGTTGAGCCAATGGTAAAGCTCCTTGCTTTATCATATGAATGGCATTTTTTCTTGCTATTTCCAGCAATTTTTTCTTGTCTATTTCGATTCTTTCTCTGTAAAAGAAAATACACAACGTTACATTCGTTATCAAGTTATATATTTTTCAAAAATTTCAAACTTCTCACAATCGTAAAAATTACTATATTCAAAATTTGAAAAATACGAAAAACAAAAATGCTGTCCAAAATTCACTATGAAAATGAAGAGTCACATTAAAAAATAATAAAATTTACATATTGGTTGAAAATCCTTGAAAAAGTTGAAAAAAACCAAAAAAATTATTTGAAATAATTTTTATATGAATAAATTTATATTAATAAATAAATAAATTATATGAATTTATTAATCATAAATTTTGAATTCATTTTTTATACCAATTTTCTGTAAAATCACTCACTTCCTCTCTCTACTTCTACTTCGAACTTTCCCACTTCTATCCTTGCTTTTACTCCTTTCTTTCCCGTATCTGTCCCTGTTCCTATCATATCGGCTTTTGTGCTTATCGTGCTCGTACTTTCTCATCTCTGCGCTCTCTCGCTTATCACCGTCTCTTCCTCGGTACCCCCGATCCCGGCTTCGCATCTGATCGCGTTCCCTCCCCCTGCTCCGACTTCTGTGCTCCAATTTCGGATCACGCTGTCCGTGACTTCGTTTCCTGTCTTTGTCCCTACTCCTGTGACGACGTTCCCTGCAACTTTTGTCCTCTTTCCTATCGCCCCGCGACTTTGACCTGCTTCTGCTGCTCTTCCTGTGCCTTCTCGTTTCTTTCTCTTTTTCTTTTTGACGGAGCACCAGCCTCAGGTCCTTTTTCACCACGGGGCTCGAAGTACTTTTTCGCGACGGCGATGGGCTCAGGGTCGGCGTTCGCTGGCTGCCGCTGCTGGAAATTTCCCCGTCCTCCATCCTCGATACCCTCTCCCGTTCCTTGCTTTCCACTTCCTTCACTGCTTGGCTATACGCCGCGCTATTCTTCAAGTCTTTTATCAAAATTTTACCCTGCGTCAAGTTTTTGGTTTTTTCTGTAAATAAAATGCGTGTTTTTCTATCAACATCCTACAAAAATGTCAATGAAAAATTAGTATGTTTGTTGTTGTTGGAAATACCAACCTGGAAGTATAGGCACGTTTGCTTCCTCCTCGTCAAATTCAGGCAATTTTTGAGCCGGCAATAATGAACCCAAAGTTTCTTTTTCTTTGCCATCGTCACTTGCTCGGAAAACAGAATCAGCCTTTTCTATTTTCACCTTGGCTTCTCTCGTCGTGGGTATATCAAATTCATCACCTTGTAGTAATTTCGCCGAGGTATCTTCCAATCTCGACACTTTCGCTCGGAACTCCTCGGAATCTGAGGACTTACTGGACCGATCTTCGCGCTTTCTTTTGATTTTCTTTTTGTGTTTCTTCTTCTTTTTCACTCCTGAAAAAAGAAGAAAAATAATTAAGAAAATAAGAAATATAAAAATTGGAGATTTCTAAATATCTAGAGATTTAATTGGGTCGATCTTTCGTAATGAAGTCATGATTCGCTTGACACGCGTTATTGTCTGGAATAATAATTGTAGGTAAAATTTATTTACTTATTTATTTATATCATACAGGATTTTGGCCCAATCTTTACATTATAATACAAGTGGTGATATTAATAATTGAATTTGTAGTATACAATCATTTAATTTGAGTTGTTTTTTTCAAGTTGTTTTTCCAGTTTTCAGTTCTTCGTCTCTTTCATTGTGTTACGAAATATTTTTATCTACAGCCACGAGTTTTGCACCCGCTACTTTTCGCTTCCACTCCCCAGCCTAAGATTTTGCTTGAAATGAGCCTGCCTTAAACCTTGTAGTTTTACAGCCACCGACGCGGTAAATGGTGAACGGTCTCTCTGTACGGAGTCCCAGCAGCAACAAAAATCTTATTTTAAATATCTGCCATATCAGTGTTACAGACTTCAGTTCAAGTTCCAACCCAACTGCAACTTCGAGTAAGAAAATGGATTACATTTTGGTTTACGTGAAAATTGCAACAACCGGTTTTTCCACCGATTCAGAAATCGTTGAATTGGTTGCGAAACATGAAGATCAGGACGAACTTACTTTTTCTATGTATTGTCTACCAAACGGAGATTTTGCTCCTCAAGCTAGCGAAGTAAACAAACTGATCTTGACAGACGGAAGGATGTATTACAATGGGAGGCATGTTAATGCGACAGATTTGAGGACTGTTTGTCAAAGATTTGTGAATTATCTTTGTGGATTGGGACAACCCGTGGTTCTGGTAGGACAGAAGTTATCCAACTTTGATTTCCCTCGTATTTACAAGGCTATGTGCGACAGTGGTTTGCAGCAGCGTTTTCGCGATGTTGCATGTGGTTTTGTAGATACTTATGATGTTTTTCAAAAAGATTCTCAGATAAACAACAATGGAACGTCTCTTAGCCTGCCTGTACAGGAGAAAACACATCCCTGGCTGGAATGAAGATCAGTGGCATGGATCTCTCAATAACTGCGTGACTTTGGAAAAAGTCTGTGGAGCTCTGGGCTGCAGCCGTGAGAAACTCTATGATAATCGCAAGACGATGGAATATTTTGTGACACTGAAAGAATTGCAGCCTCTCACCAATGTACTTTCAAAAATGATGGTGACACATTTAGCAAGTAATGGTCTGTCTATGGGAATTCTCGAGGATGCATATAGGCGTGGGCAAACAGACGCGATTCGCGCTCTTCTCACAAAAGATGATGGACAAGGGAAACCAAAAATAACGAATGAAGTGATTCGTGATTTGTCTAATTATTTTGCAAAATTATTAGGAAATGAGTGAGTTTGATATAGTTTGTTCATCAGAAATAATTATATTTATAATCACATTATATACAGGCATAATTAAGGTTGCTCACAAATGTATTAATGGCAAATGGTGTTTTTTGATATAAGGGTTAAATTTATGTATTTAACAAATAAAGATGTCTATTAACATTTTGTGCAAGTTTTTGAAATTATTATCATCAATGTCTTCGTGTTTGATGATGCTAGAATGTTTTCTTAACTGATCTTTTTATTATTCATAAGCCTGAGAAATTAGAAATTTATTTGATATTCATACTTACAAATTTTAAAATCTGAGTTTGCTTTACTTTTTTTCCAAAAATTGGACACCTTTCAAGTTGATTGAGAACATTCAAAAACAGTGAAATTTTATTACAATCCAAATACTCTGATTAAAAATTTAATTATTCAAAAAGAATATTCTGGTATTCACAAATTTACAAGTGTGGTTTAACTTACAATAACGGGACACAATTTAAAGCAAAAATTGAAGATTTTCCAAATGTTCATTAAAGACTAAATGAATGCAGAATTAAAAATGTTGCAATTTTGACATTCTAATATATGTAATATTCGAAAAGTGAACATCTAAGTTCAAATATTCAAACAATAAAATTTTTTGATTGAGAAGTTGAAAATCGAGAAATTTAGAAACTTTCAACCTTTTCTAAAAATGGAACAATAATATTTAAAAAATGTAGACACACGAACATTTAACATTTGCGGCTATATACAAAACCAAAAATTATAAATACATGAAAATAAAAAATTACCACTCGTTGCGCTGTCGCTTTCGTCATCTGAAGAATCGTGTTTCGATTTCTTTTTGTGCTTTTTTTCCTTCTTGTGTTTTTTTCTTTTCTTCTTACCGGGAGACCTTTCAGTTTTCACTTTGACCTTATCCTCCGTAGTCGTTTGGTTATCGTCCGATTCGGAACTGTCGTCGGAGACAAATGTACTAAATAATTCTGTCAATATTTCATTAGATGTTTTTTCGGGTAGTCCTGGCTCCGGTTTTATCTTCACGGCATCGACCCCGAACGTGGTTATCAAATTCGTGATGCCTGGAAGATCGGCCATAGCGATATTACGACTTTTAGTTATCTCGTTTTCGGCATATATAATTTTCCACAATTTTCCAGGGTTTTCACGAGTTTTGTATGGTTTTGTATTATTTTCCTTTTGCAACAATGCTCGACAATATGAAAACAAGCAGAAGCAAATAATGTCAATAATTAATTGTCATAATTGTCACAACAATGCGCAACCGTTGACAACTGTCGGTATTGTCAGTACCGTATTAATCGGTGGCGCGTTGTGGTACAGTTTTTTCTGTTTCTCTCGTGCGTGCGAAAATGGCTATGTCGTGTTTCTTTTCATCTGCAGTTATTTGTTGAGCAGGTTAGGTTATATGATTTGAGAGAAATTGAAATAAAAAATGGCGCCAGGATGAATCGTTAATACAAATCTAGGATTATACCGATTTTCTTCAGACTAAAAATGAATCCAAATCTTGAATTTGATCTCTGACATTTATAAAACTAATTATTTTGAAATTTTCATATGCAGATTAATATTCCATTTTCGAGCACTTATGCAAGTGTAAATTTGACTCATCTTTTAATTAGAATTACGAATTGAAAGAATTTCAATTTTCAAAATTTACATCAGTATTCCATTAAAGTTTTAATATTCTAACAATCCCAACTATTGAATGTCCTTAGATATAATGTCTGATTTTTGTACTTAGCTAAATAAATTATTACCTAAAATATTTATTTAGCTGAAACTTCAAATTTGCAAAAATTCACGACTCACAATTCTTCCATTTACAAATTCAACTCCCGTAAATAAATTTCAGATGTTTCAATTTCAAAAGTTGCTTACTTTCAAACAAAAATGAGGACATTACAAATTTCGATTGATTTCTCTCATTTTCGAATTCACATTTTCCAAATTTAAAAATTTCAATGTCTGAATATTCCAACTCAGAATAAAAACTCATCACTACCTGATTCCAATAATGGTTCTTGCTCCGAATAATGATTTCAGGAATTCGAATAATTATTACTTACCCTCTACCTAGAAAAACAAAAAATCAAAGATCGCAGAATAGAGACTTTGCATGAAAAATGAAATTGCCTCTAAAGTGGCTTAAATTGATCTAGAGGTTAAAAAAACACGCAGAAAAATATTTTAAGGCTCTAAAAATTAATTTTGCTTCTGAAAATCGAAATTGAAAAAAGGTATCATTCAAAAAGATCCGAGATGGTCGCCATCTTGCCATGACGTCACTAGCCTGGGTAAAACGTCGAAATGTCAAAAAATATATGAAAACAGTGCAGTAAATCGACGATATGATGGA